>JAWZYT010001119.1:330000-350000 GCA_034508575.1 Petrolisthes manimaculis
GAAGGAAAAAAGTCCTTTTTAATTGGTTAATCATTGAAAAAAAAAAAAAATTATAGGGCCAAGACACTCTCCAGGTTTTAGCCAAGACAGGTTTGGGCAAGACAATATCCCATTTGCAATGCTGCGACATTTGGGTGAGAAGGTGATTTCATTTCTTCTAGCATTATAAAACAGAATCAGGCTGGAGGGTGTCTTCCCTTCTGGGTGAAGGTTTGCTACCATAATTCCGTTCCCCAAGCCGGGCAAGGACTCTAGTGTTGCCCTCAATTACTCACCAATTGCTCTGACTTCCTGTGTCTGTAAACTATTTGAGAAGATGGTGAACGTCAGACTGGTAGGCCTATACTTCTTCGACCTTGGTCTTTTTCTGTCTCCGTCCCAGTCTGGCTTTCGTAAATATCGTTCCACTACAGACGCTCTGGTCAGGTTGGAAGCTGCTGCATGTGAAGCTTTTGCACGATATTAACACCTTGTCTGTGTATTTTACAATTTAAAGAAAGTTTATAACCCTACATGACAATATGGCATCTTGCAGCAACTATATGCATGTGGCCTATGGGGTCTCCTTCCATGCTTTATTAAGGAGTTTCTCAGTGGTCTCAGTTTTTCTGTGAGGGTTGGTACAGCCCTCTCATCATTCGGACAGGTATGCATCCTCTGTGTCACATTATTTGCAGTAGTAATTTATGCCATTGCCTCATCCCTTCTGGATGGTATTGCCAACTCATTGTACGTTGGCGACCTGGTGGTTTGATTTGCTGATCCGCAAATGTCAGTGGCGGAGAGGCGCATGCAGCTTGCCCTCGACAGGGTGTCGCATAGGGCTTGTTCTCATGGGTTTCTATATTTTCCTGCCAAGACAGTTGCTTTGCACTTTTGCCGCAACGAAGGCGTCCTCCCCGATCCGGACTTATTCATCTATGGTCATCGGATACATTAAGTCAAGGAAACTTGTCTGTTGGGTCTCTTTTGACAAACATTTGACTTGGGTTCCCCAATTACGTTCACTTAAGGTTTTTGCCTGCAGGCTCTTAACCTGTTGAGGGTCCTGGGCCATACATCGTGGGGAGCTGATCGGGCCACCCTCCTTCACCTATACCATGCTCTTATTAGGTCAAAACTCGACTATGGGTGTGAGGTGTACTACTGTGTCACAGAGTCTTAAACCCTGTTAATCTTATTGTTGTGGTACTTCTAGCAACTGGATCCTTCAGGTTGTCCCCAATACCCAGTCTCCTGGTGGACACTGTTGAGCCACCTCTTGATGTCCTTGATGGTTTGTTGTTGACATCGCTTACATTGACTTCCTGACTCCCTTGCCTGCTTGGCAGTGTCGTCTGATATAATGTCTGAGTACTACCTTTCACATCCTCACACACCATGTTTTTGGCATCCTGGTCAGGAAGAGTATGGAGGAGATGGGCATTGATGACTTTCAGATTTATCCTTTGCGGGTCCCCAGGGTGGTTCCATGGCTTCCAGAAGCATACACCTGCACCTGCTTTTTAGACAAGGAATCTTTTCTCTTCCAGTGGCTCGATCCCTCATTTTAGAACATGCCTCCTCTCACATGGAGTTCTTCCCTATGTACTCTGATGAGTCAAAATATGATGCTGGAATTGGTTTTGGAGCTGTTATTCCTGAGTTTAATCATTGTGGTAGGCTTGCTTCTGTCTTGTCCAATTTTACTGCCGAGCTCTCAGCCATTTCATACGCCCTCCCCAAGTAATTTTTACTCTCCCGCAGCTTTCTTTTACTATTTTTAGCAATTCCTGTAGTGCCTTGCAGGCCTTGTACAATTTTAACTCTTCCCATTTCCTGGTATTGGCCATTCTCGAGTGGCTTGTCCTTATGGGTCGTTGTGGCTGCAGAATCACATTTTATTGGGTTCTAGCACATGTGGGTGTCGATGGGAATGAGCAGACTGATGCCCTAGTTCCTGCCAAGCATCATCTAGTTCCTGCAGTGGACCTTCGACGCTACATAGATGCTGCCGTTCGTTCCTGTTGACAGGACAGATGGGATGCGGTCAGGGCCAACCAGCTCTGCGGAATCCGCCAGTGCCTGGGATTGTAGAGCTGCAACGGTCTGTCCTGCCAGTAAGAGATGATTCTTGCCCGTCTCCGCATTGGCCACACACTATTGACTCATTGTTTTTTTAATGAAGAGGGCACTCTACCTACTGTGATGATTGTCTGGTCCCTCTGAAAGTGTGGCATCTTAATTCTTGTCGAGTGTCCCAGCCTTGGGGACCTTCGTCGTAGTATCGGATCGTGGTAGGTTCTTACAGTCTCTCCCAGGTGCTCTGGAGGGAGGCTTGTATTGTGGGAGGGAGCACCCTCTCATTTGGCTGGCCTTCTCAACAAGTATGAATGTTTTTCCCTTTTGGGGTAGTCTAACTTGGCTTATATGAGTATATATTTATATATTATATATATGACCATATTTTAAATCTCAAGAATTTAATATTATGTTGGGTGGTATATGACCATGGCTATGCAGATGCCAAGTGGCATCATCTTCCAACCAATCAATCAATTTGTATCTTTTGAATTTGACCATTCCTTTAACACTTAATTCACGGGGTTTTGCAACATTTCGACATTAGCAACAAGTTTGGAGCACCGTCTGTGTAGCATTTATTCGACAGGACAATTTTTATATTTGCAAGGTCCTTAACAAGTTAATTTTGAGGTGGCAACTCTGATGACGGCAGTCAAGATGGCTGCAACAGTCATCTCACCCACCACCAGTCTGTCAGTCTCGTTACATTGAATGTAGAAGGACCTATTTTCATCACACCTCTTTTCTTGTAATTACCATATATGTACGTAAAAACGACATTGACAATATATTTCATATTGTTGTGTTGTACAGCTCCGGACAGATCAAAGGTCCACAGTCCATCCATCTGTGACTTGGTTTGGGCCTCGTCTGATCTGGCAACAGTTGCAGGTGGAGGAAGGGGGGATGTTAGTGGGAGAGAAGGAGAGAAATGTGGGCGGGGCTATATAGGAGAGTAACGAATGATCAGGTAGAGAAGACGGGTGTGTCAGGAGGAATGAATGAAACATGCACTGTGAACGGTATCGAATCACCAATAGTTTAAAGCAGGGTTCTTCAAACTTTTACAGTCGTGACCCAGTTTTTACTATGACATCATTCTAGCGACCTATAAAGCAGTTACAGCATCTGCCATGGCTGTGCCAAACAGTTGTTTGTTTAAAAGTCCCATGAAGTTAAAAGTCTCTGTCGACGGGCATGGGCAGATTGCCGCACTTTATGTGGTTCCTCTGGAAATGAAAGCTTCATATTGTTAATCATTGTTACTAACCTATTTACTCAGTCTGTAGCTGTAGAGTCATCTTAATTGGTCGAGTATTATTATAGAAGTATTTTAGAAGTGGTTTAGTAGTAACGTCAGATCTAATGTTCATTTCTTGGTTGTTATAAAAATTATTTACTTGTGTGGTGACAGTCATTAAGTGTCGGTGTAATTCTGATACATGCTGTCCAAGGTGGTATATTATTTCTGGCATATCTAGCAATCCGTGAACTTCCATTTATAGTGTAACCACATCTTCCACTATCAAGGCCGTTCCTCTATGTTCGACCAAGGCACCTGGGTTTAGTGCTTGGGCCGGAACTGTGCTTTATTGAGCTAGTGTAACAAGCGCTAAGCTCAGTAAATACAGTGATAGCGTCTTGTTCCTCGTCTGAAATAAATGTCATTATTTAGTTTTGTTTGAAGACCTAAGTTTTTGTCTGTACATACTTATGGTACTAGATGTGGGAGTGGAGTATATTATTTCTTGTGGTTGTTCTGTTTGTTTGCTAGGTGTGTCATTTAATTAATTATTTTTACACCTATCTACATGCACTGTTTCTACCTTCCCTATAATTTTATCTGTAACCTTTATTTTATTTCTATGAACTATATCTATTATTTCATATGGACCTACAAACATTGGAGTTAGTTTTGACACTCATTCTGGGGCTTTTACCATGATATTTTCCCCAACAGCAACATCTTTTTTTATGCTTGAGCATGTTGTTTTATCATCATATCATGCCTACTACCCTGTAAATATTTCCGGACTTCCTTATGGATGTTATTAAACACCTGTAGTTGTCTAATTGAGTAATCATCCATATTATATGCTGAAGAAGAAATACCAGTAATTATGTCATATGGAAGTCACTTTTCTGTTACATAATTATAAGATATAATGCGGGGACTTACCCAATGATGAATTTATGGAACCATTGATAGAGGCTGCTGTAAATGATATCCAGTCTTCCGATGATCCTTGCATAGGATTAGCTACATGTCTCAAGACTTCTAATATCTTACGATTTGCTCTTTATGTGAGACCATAACTAGCTGGATGATATGCTGTTATGAAAGTTGTTTGATATTGATCACATGTAAACGTAACAAACTGTTAGAAAATTCTTTACCATTGTCTGTTAGTATCACCTTAGGTGTGGTGTACTGGCAAAGTAAATTTGTTACGAGCTTGTGTGCAACCTCTTCTGCTGTTTTTGTCTGCAAAGGAGTTATGACCACATAAAGTGAGAAATGGTCTACACATACAAGACAAAATCTGGAGCCTTGATGACTCATTGGTAAGCTTACTATATCTATACCAACTACATCCCATGGTTGTTCAGGAATTTGGTAATTTAAAATAGAGGCTGGACCCATTATGAGCATGGCATGATTCACAAATCACAATTCTTATTATGTTTCTCCACGTCTGCGTGGAGAGTGTAGTGTGCATATATATATATATATATATATATATATATGGTATTTTTACAGTAAACCTGGGTTCAGTAAAACGTATATATTAGTATGTTTTACCACTAATTAGGACCATTCTAAGACTATTTTCTTCAATGGTGTTTCTCTCGGAAATGCCCCGTTTTCGAGATATGCCCAGTTTTCATAAACCCATACAAACTTGGGGGAGAGCCTGGGAATCCGGGGTTTTGGGTGGGAGAAAACATGCTGTACACTATGGCGTTGCCTTTATAATACACTTCTTAACTTTGTTTCTCTTAGAAATGACTCGTTTTCGAGGTATGCCCCCGTTTTCTTACCCCATACAAACTTGGGGGAGAGCCTGGGAATACGTGGTTTTGGGTGGGGGAAAACACTATCAGTGTTGCAAATGTTGTAATATTCACGCCACTTGTGGCTGTATTGGCTATATTTTGTTTTGGGAATACTGTGTTTGAGCGTCCTGTATCCATCTACGTTCCTGGATATTTACCCGGTAACTTTTTCTATTTGTTATACCAGTTTTATGCCCAGGTTAGGCCCGGTAGTTAGCCCAGGTTAGGTCCCGGTAGTCTGTCGTGGTCTAGGTTAGGTTAGGTTAGGTCAGGTTAGGTAATACTAATTCCCAAAATAACCATTTGATTCGAATATCTAGCCCAACCCAAGCCAACACGTGTTGTAACGCTGCTGTTTGGGCTATAATTGTATTTTATTGTATCGGTCTCGAAAACTTTGTTATTTCGCTTTTATTTCCTGTTTCAAGTGTTTATTTAAGACAATTACATATTATAAAGGCAACGCCATAGTGTACAGCATGTTTTCTCCCACCCAAAACCCCGGATTCCCAGGCTCTCCCCAAAGTTTGTATGGGGTATGAAAACTGGGCATATCTCGAAAACGGGGCATTTCCGAGAGGAACACCATTGAAGAAAATAGTCTTAGAATGGTCCTAATTAGTGGTAAAACATACTAATATATACGTTTTACTGAACACAGGTTTACTGTAAATTTACCATATATATATATATATATATATATATATATATATATATATATATATATATATATATATATATATATATATATATATATACTAGCAGGGATACCCGACATTGTCCGGGGATCTATCTATATCTATATCTAGCTAGCTATCTCTATCTATGTCTATCTATTTATATCTATCTATCTATATCTATCTATTTATATCTATCTATTTATATCTATCTATCTATATCTATCTATATCTATCTATTTATATCTATCTATCTATCTATCTATCTATCTATCTCTATCTATATCTATATATCTATCTATCTATATCTATCTATCTATCTATCTATATCTATCTATCTCTATATATCTATCTATCTCTCTATCTATGTCTATCTATCTATCTATGTCTATCTATCTATCTCTATCTCTATCTATCTGTCTATTTATCTATCTGTCTATCTATCTATCTATCTGTCTGTGTCTATCTATCTGTCTGTGTCTCTCTATCTATCTGTCTGTGTCTCTGTCTATCTATCTGTCTGTGTCTCTGTCTATCTATCTGTCTGTGTCTCTGTCTATCTATCTGTCTGTGTCTCTGTCTATCTATCTGTCTGTGTCTCTGTCTATACGTGTCTCTGTGTATCTGTCTGTCTGTCTGACTATCTATCTGTCTGTCTGTCTGTCTGTCTGTATCTGTCTGTCTGTCTGTCTATCTGTCTATCTCTGTCTCTGTCTGTCTGTCTGTCTCTGTCTGTCTGTCTGTCTCTGTCTGTCTGTCTGTCTAAAAACATGCACATGGAGAGAAAGAGAGAGATATATAAAACAGTCTGTCTGATCATATGACATTTTCTTTCATGCAGAGCATGAGCAAGTTTTCTTTGATTTTTCAGGAGAGACTAAATTTTTTTTTAAAGACTTTGATGCTCTTGTTATAAGCCTTTGTGTACACCTAGAAGGGTCCCTTTTTTCAGTTCCTGGTGTGTAAATTCAAGCTCTTACATTCTGCAATATTTTGTGATATATATACATGTATATATATTTAATAAAGTTATATTTTGTATCATAGTTACCGCTCACTTAGTCTAGAATAGTTACTCACAGGCTAGCTAACTAACCTCCTGTAAATGCTGCTCGGCAACTGACATATATCCCATTCTCTACGTCTTCCCACTTAAGACAAACTCAACTATATGTATTTATTGTTAATAACATGTAACCTTAAATTGCCTGTCATCTGTTACTGACCGTAGCTAATATACATATTTTGTTACTAATAAATCAAGACTGAAATATTACACCATTCTGAGAAGGGACTTGCATATCTAATTGTTATATTAAAGGAATGATAGCATTTATACCACTGTAAGCAATCTTTTGGTGAACACTGAAATTAAGACTACCTAGCAATGCTGTGAATAAAATTAGGAAATCAGGAATGTATACTTACTATAATAAAACACTCTGTCTGTCTGTCTGTATGACCGCTATGCACGCGCTCAGTGTTTTTACCTAGAGTAATAATTTTTACATAAGTTTGATCGCTTATGACTGGGGAGTGTTCTGGGCTTACAATTTTTTTTTTTCAATGGTCAATGTGGGGGGGGTTCGAACCCACGCAAGGACTGGGCTGGGCAGGAACTGTTGTTAACAGTCCTCTCTCTCTCTCTCTCTCATGCACAGGGGGGGGGGGGGGGTGCGGGAATAGGTTATAGATATAGAGATAGAAATAGATAGATAGATAGATAGATATAGATAGATAGATAGATAGATAGATAGATAAATAGAGATATAGATAGATAGATAAATAGAGATATAGATAGATAGATAAATAGAGATATAGATAGATAGATAGAGAGATATAGATAAATAGATATAGAGATAGATAGATATACATAGATAGATAGATATAGATATACATAGATAGATAGATATAGATATAGATAGATATAGATAGATATAGATATAGATAGATAGATATAGATATACATAGATAGATAGATATAGATATAGATATAGATAGATATACATAGATAGATAGATATAGATAGATAGATCCCTGGACAACGTTGGGTATCGCTGCTAGTTTACTATAATATCCTACCACACTAGTGACTAACGGACTCATTACGGCGACGAGATATACACTATCTCATAGTTTTCACAAAGGATAATATTATTAAGTTTCTGCTGTACAGCGATCTCTTCCCGGATGTCCGGCTTGTGGATGAATATGCATAAATGTTTGTACAGTGTTAATTAGTGTATCAGGGACTACCACTTGTGTTGAAATGTTAGTTTGTTTATCAAACTTCATGAACAAAATGTCATCGTCCACCTCAAATTGTGTTAATGGGATGGGTAATTCTGGTAGGTTACTCTCGTCACCTGAAACCAAAGCATAAATGACCCGTGACCAAAATTTGTCTTTCTTAAGTTAAGTTTTAACAAGTTTTAACATTGAAGTCTACTTCACTACTAGTGGGAACGACAGCAGCAGCTGATACATTGCGAGATAAGGCATCCGCAACTCTAATAAAACGCCCAGGAATATATTTAATTGTAAGCTGAAATTCATCTAGCTAACTGTCCTGTCAATTTTTGATGCGTCAGTACAGAGAGAAAATGGGTGGTGATAGTTTGGAAAACTTAAAATTGGAGCAGTTCTGAGCTTAAGTCTTAACTGAT
This sequence comes from Petrolisthes manimaculis, assembly GCA_034508575.1. Taxonomy (NCBI): domain Eukaryota; kingdom Metazoa; phylum Arthropoda; class Malacostraca; order Decapoda; family Porcellanidae; genus Petrolisthes; species Petrolisthes manimaculis. The sequence goes on from JAWZYT010001119.1 coordinate 338,465, forward strand.
TAAAGTTGTCTTGCTCTGTTTGTGACCACTTAAATTCGATGTTTTTTGTTACGAGTCTTGTTAGTGGGCTGACGATCTTAGCAAAATGACTGATATTATGAACATAATCCAAGGAAACACCTTATTTGCTTTACTGTAGTAAGTTGAGGAAATTCCGTTACTGCTTTAATCTTGGAACCCAAAGTGTGAATTCCTTTATATATATATGGCAGAGTAAATTTTCTAATGTCCTATAAGTTGTATCAACATTTCATACATTAATTTGTAATATTTAAGAACTGATTAAACACTAAAATCCCTATGTAACTTTCTTTTGGGCCACCCTGTATTATATGTTATGAATACCAACCCTAGTGATAGTTATCTTACTTTATCAGTTATGAGAACTTTACATCACCTCCTCGGGTTGTGTGAAGCTATGTCAGCTGTCTCTGAGACCAAACCATATGTGAAATTAATAACGTCATTCTTGTACCGAATGTCATTTGTCTACAGAGAAGTAGGGTAAACAATGTGATTTTGTCAATAAATCTCCTCTAATTATTTTCATATTTCTATACAATGTGAACTATTAGGAGGGTGGGAAGAGTCCATTATCCGGTGTGGTTGCTGGTCCCCCAGAGAAACCATGCCAACCACAAAAGTTATCCATGATGCAACTACAGCCACGATTAAATGGTAAGGCAATATCTGCTCAAAAGAAATCTTAGCTGGCATGGACACCTTTGTATTAGGCATTCGGAGAGGCGGGTATCATCTACACCAGTGGACTCATTGTAGCCAGCTTTCACCGGAAATGGAGGAAACACGTGGGAAATACACGGAGGTCTAACTACGTGTGGAAAAGGTCAAAGGACAGCACTGCATTGGAAAATACTTCAAGGTTCCATCTGAATTGAGATTTGTGACCAAAAGACCGAACTGGCAATTAGGGGCGTGGGCAGTATTAAATAGTAATATCACACCATATTATGTGCATAGGTCTTCAATTATATTATTAATTGTTATCAATAATTGGGGGTAAGTAGCAAAAATTCCCGTGGTGCCCCTGTTAATCTTCAGAGATCAATTATTACACAACGCACAAAGACGTTCTTATACCCGAGTTATGAAAAGGAAGCAAATGACTGACCTAATGTGAATACGGTTTTGGCGCGACAACATAATTATGATGATGATGATGATTATAATAACTGCAATAACAAAGTAAAACTACACTATTTTTAAGTTGTCAAAATAATAAAACACATATATAAGCAGACAGGATGTGGAGATTGAGAACTATACCTTCCACTTATCCCCCTTTCTGACTCTCCCTCTCACCAGTGAATGCTTCATATGGAGCTTCACAACTCATGGTTCGGGATTTGGGAATACTATCTTGGTTAGAGTTGACAACACTGTGGTGGCTACCGTCCGTTTACCTACCCTCTCTGCTCTCTCTGACCCTGACTTCCACTGAGGGGGTATAGAAACTTTGGTGCGTGGCTGTACATACACTCACAGAGAACAGAATCACACACGTGTAATGCCAACGTAGGAGTTAGCCCTGAAGAGCTGGGTAGAAAATATTTTCAGTGTAGCCCCTGGTCAATATATATATATATATATATATATATATATATATATATATATATATATATATATATATATATATATATATATATATATATATATATATATATATATATATATATATATATATATATATATATAATATACGGGAGGAATCATAAACCTCCAATTTTCATACACGATCACTGAGTTTTAAATAAACAAAGGATATAATAATTCAACACTGATATGTAACAAATGCAAACTCCACTACTACATCAACCACTACCATCTCCACTACTACATCAACCACTACCACCTCCACTACTACATCAACCACTACCACCTCCACAACTGCCACCACCACTACTACTACTATATCAACCACTACCACTACTACCATCACCACTACATCAACCACTACCACCTCCACTACTACCACCAACATCAACCACTACCACCTCTACTACTACCACCACGTACCACCTATTCCCGCACCTCCCAAACCCCCCACCCCAAGCCTGTCTCCTATTCCCGCACCTCCAAAGATAAGAAAAGAATCCTTTCAACAACTGAGACAACTTTAAAGTGATAACGAAAAAGGACAGAAATGATCTAACCTAGTGTGTGTGTGTGTGTGTGTGTGTGTACGGTAGGAGTGTGTGTGCGTGTGTATGTCTGTGTATGTGTATGTGTGAGTATGTGTGTGTGTATGTATGTGTGAGTATGTGTCTCTGTGTGTGTACGGTGTGTATGTGTGTGTGTATGTATGTACCTTTATTACACACACACATAAATGTAGTACGTTTATTACACACACATATGTACATATAGCACACACAAATGTACGTTTATTACACACACATATATACTGTATATATGTACGTTTATTATATACACACATGTACTGTACGTTTATTACACACACACATACAGATAGATAGATAGATAGATAGATAGTTAGTTAGTTTATTGACCACACCATTGTCTACATTTGAAAATTACAAATATTTTTTGGATATAAATAACATAGATTACAAATAGCAGATTACAGGTTTTCTACTGCAGTCCACAAATATACAAATCGGTGAATTCTACTACAATCTACAAAAATACATTACAATAACTTATCTGTAGTAGTCCATATGTTTCACCTACATTAGGAGGCTACTTATAATAATTTACTTACATGAGTCACTAAGACATTCAATCTTTCATACATCACATGAGGCTTCAATATTGCTAACCTAAGCTTGAACGGGAAGAGAACAAGACTATGAGAACCACTAACACGTTAGCATAAAGTGACGACACAGGTCATATGATATACAAGGGACGCGCCCTATAGTCGCGCTCCTACAGCCTCGGTTAGCTATTGATAATCGATCAGTTAACAGGTTATCTAGCATATATCTTTAAAGTTAGTTCCCTAGCCTAACTTAACCCGTACATTTGTGACTCTGTAGACTAACTCGTGTTATTAATAAAAAGTGAGTAAACAACTTTATCTTGCTTGTATCTTCTCAATTCATATAATTATAGAAAACCTTATAATATAAAATCAAACTCCGAAGAGACACTACAAAGAAAATCACCACCTACGCATCGACTCTCTTCACTTGGTGTAAGTAAACTCTTACTCCAGAACACATAAAATAAACAAAACTGTTCTGGTGTAAGAAAGACTTACTTACTTCCAAACATATGAGTCGATATAGGTAGGGTGGCTGGGGACTGGTTTGTCTTTGTAGTGTCTTTGTTGTCTCTTCGGAGTTTGATTTTAATTATTAGGTTTTCTATAACTATTATGGTTTGAGAAGATACAACAAGGTTAAAGTAGTTTACTCACTTTTATTTATAACACGAGTTAGTATACAGAGTCACAATATGTAGCTTGCACGGGTTTAAGCTAGGCTAGGAAGCTAACTTTAAAGAGAGATAACACGCTAGAGTAACCTGTGATCGGATCGGTTATCAGTAGCTAACTGAGGCTATAGGAGCGCAAACTAGGGCGCTTCCCTTGTGTATCATAATATTATGACCTGTGTCGTCACGTTATGCTGGCGTGTTACTGGTTCCCACTGAGAGTGAGTCCTGTACTCTTCCCGTTCAAGCTTAGGCTAGCAGTATTAGAGCATCATGTGACGGGTGTAAGTCTGAGTGTTTTAGTGACTCATATAAGTAAGTATTAAGTAAGTTATTATAAGTAGCCCTCTAATGAAGGTGAAACCGGAACAAAACTACAAAATCAAAACCACAAATACAATGCCCAACTTACATAATTAACTGAAGAGAACATTAAGAAAGCATTCCTTCTTTATATCTCTAATATTCTATGTATTATTTTACATACATACATCATAATTGGAAATATTACCAATGAACAGGTGGTCCAATCTGATTATATTATACCACCGCCGAATATCCCATGTGAGAGTACAAGCCTCTACTACATGCCTTTCGGTTTGTACCAGTCCACAGACACAAAGTCGTTCCTCCACTGGGAGACGACCACGCACACACACAAATAAACACACACACACACACACACACAAATAAACACACAAACACACACACAAACACACACACACAAACACTAGAACACACACACACAAATAAACACACAAACACACACACAACACTAGGACACACACACAAATAAACACACAAACACTAGAACACACACACACAAATAAACACACAAACACATACAAATAAACACATAAACACTAGGACACACACACAAATAAACACACAAACACATACAAATAAACACACAAACACTAGGACACACACACACACAAATAAACACACAAACACTAGGATACACACACACAAATAAACACACAAATACTAGGACACACACATACAAATAAACACACAAACACTAGGACACACACACACACAAATAAACACACAAGCACTAGGACACACACACACACAAATAAACACACAAACACTAGGACAGACACACACAAATAAACACACGAAAGACCGAAAATAACATGTGCTGAAACTGGATTATTACCTGCTTTGTGTTATAAATACTATGTACACTGAAGGTTGGATTAATCTCCTTATAAACAAGACAACGTAATGGACTTGAAGCCTCTGTGTGTGGTGGGTAGTTAAGATGTGTGTTAGTTCTGTAATTCATTTTCCTGTACGTGTGTGTTCGACTATGTTGTAACTCTAATGGCTAATAATAGAGGATCATCTTGCATAGGGGAGTTTTCAGACCATATCTTATGGAAAAACTTATGTTGTTTATTAAACTTTATCAACTGTGACAGCGACGGGTACCCAGCCTCAGCGTAGCACACTTGGTTTAAGGTCGTCCTCCTTACTCCTAACAACTGCTTCAGTGACCAGTTATACAGTTTCATAATAGGCCTGAAGTCAGCTCACGTCCAACATATATGAGGGACGACATCAACGCCGCTTCAAATACCCGTCGCTTTAAAATAAATGGTATATCATTGTTCTTTGCATGAAAGGACACATATTTTAAGACATGACACAGTTTGTTCTTGGCATATAATACACTTACAGCCATGGACGTCATTTGTGAAAGGTGACCCCAGATAAACATAACTGGTACCATGCTCTATCACCAGTTCTTTTACACATATCAGCTCTATGTCTCCTTAAAAGTTCTGTAGAATTTCAACCTTCTAAATCATAGCCTGTCGGGTCGTTGAAAGTAACACACTATCATCCATCAATATCATTATATGTTACCAACCTAAAAACTGTTCTAAGTTGCACTTTTCTTTCAGTACTTTAATTAATTCATTAACAAATATAACGAATAAAAAACATAAGGTAGAGGACCCCTGCCTGACACCCATTGTTGCCGTAACAACTGCCGATCCTACAATACTCTCAGTCACACGGTACATATCACAATAGAAATACCACCTTAACCAGTACTCTAAATCTTTCCTGTACAGTATACAGCTGATCAGCTCTGGAAGCCTCTACCTTCATCCCTCCTTCTCCCGTACTACGAGGTCAGCCCATAGGGAGGTATTGCCTGCATTAGTGATGAGTGCAATACTTTAAGGGTTTTGGCGTCCCTTCGGCCCCAGCTACTAGCTTTAAGTTCTTCAACAATCTATCTTTTCTTTCTATTTCCTTCCTGCTTGCTGTCTCACCTCTCTATCACCGTTTTCCGATGCTATATGACCTCGCTGTTGCGGCGCCTAAATTCAATCAATCAATCAATCATTCAATTCCCGTACTACGACTTATGGTCCTTCAAACGCATTGTGTCTAGGCATTTCGAACGAAAATAGACACAATTTCTTACTCTTCTCACTCTCTTTACTTTACAGAGAAGGACATCAAAGCAGACACATGAATGGGTGGTACAGCCCAGGTGAAAGATACTTGTCCCATTTGAGTAACCAGTGACTATTATCAGGTACTTGCTTTTTATTACCACTATTATTAGCACTAAGGAACACACACACACAAACACACCATCCTCAATACTGACTTCTTGATGTCTCCTATTTGGCACTAAGGAACAAACAAACACACACACACACACACACACACACACACACACACACACACACACACCATCCTCAATACTGACTTCTTGATGACTCCCATTTGGCACTAAGGAACACACACACACACACACACACACACACCATCCTCAATACTGACTTCTTGATGTCTCCTATTTGGCACTAAGGAACAAACAAACACACACACACACACACACACACACACACACACACACACACACACACACCATCCTCAATAATGACTTCTTGATGTCTCCTATTTGGCACTAAGGAAGTTGATATTGGGAGAAATTGACCATCTTTCACTTGGGCTGTATTACTAATTCATGTGTCCAACTGTACCTTTCGTCCTCACCATATAGAAATAAAATGTTTATTATTAACATAATTATTATATTTATCATGAAATTATTTTATATTATGCAGCAGTGTGGTTAAGATTATTTAAATTATAATGTTTGTTGGGATGAATTGAAGTAGAGGCACATTACAAACCATTTTAATGGATGTCGATATGAAAATTAGATATGATTTAAAAAAATATTTGATCACAATTCTTATAGTTTCTTTAGGCTATTGTTCCAAGAGAGAGATTATCTCTTTGCTTACTGGGAGAACCTTCTTTTGATAAATTGGAGGGCTAGTGGTTCCTACAAACTATGCCAAGAAACAATCACCTCATTGTTTGTTATGGGAGATCCGTCTTGTGATATAATTATATAGTTTGTAGAATAGTATTGTAATAGGCCTCCATAGTTTCTCTTGTTATAAAAATGTAACAGAACCAAGGAATTCGTGGTTGGCCTTGATACACTGTATATTGCTTGGATACATTGATCTAAGGTATATATAGCGTAGCTATTATACAGTCGCCAGTATAAGTTCGCTTCATTTCCACCTACGTAGGTATGAGCTATATTGAAGTTGCAACACAATTTGAATACAGAGATGACAGATATACTTCACATGTGCTAAATTACACATGTTGTTAGGATAGAAAAAGGTTCAGAATGCAACTATCTAGTCATATTAACATTATTAAGTACATGAGATGAACGTAACTTTATGCTGGCGACTGTACCTTGCATTGATCTCTCTTGCCGTCGTCAACATTGTGTTTTAGTCTGTGTGACGTCACACATCATACCATGTCGGCTCTCTGTTTAAGAAATTGTCTGTGAAGCAGTAAAAATAACAATACTAATTGCTGTACTACAATAATAACACATATACTGTATTCTCTACCCCCCACTTTTCCACATTACCCCCATATCAAACATGTTTACTTCATTACCTTTTGTTCCCCTCTTTATCCGTCCTACAGTATTCCCACTTATCCCTGATCTTAATCCTTACCAAGACTTCCACAGATCCATTTAAAAAGGATACAATAATCTATGACCAAACATCACTATGATTATTATTAATGGACAAGTGAATTTAATAGTAAAGTCTGGGCATTCACTTTTGTTACATTGGAGTGCTTTGATTCCTCAAAAGTATGCTGGGAAGCAGAACAAGAAGAGCAAAAATAATAATGGGGTTCTGTTGCTTGAAATAGTTTAGAAAATTAAGTTGCTCCAGATTTACTAACACAACATTTCCCCCTTAAGTGATGATAGTAAAGTGTGAGCATTATTAATAAATAGTAAAGTAATATTGACAATAAATTATGTATTGACCAACATTATAATTATTCGTCTCATCATTGTCAGTCTTCCTTTCCTGTACAAGTTAAAAGTGTTGACAACTGTATAGCCGGCAACATAAATACGAGGCCATCCCAAATTATGCAGTATATTTAATTATGCTAATTTGAGCATATTATAAAGTTGTATTCAATACCAGTTTGTATTCATGTGTACCAGTTTGTATTCATGTGTACCAGTTTGTATTCATGTGTACCAGTTTGTATTCATGTGTACCAGTTTGTATTCATGTGTACCAGTTTGTATTCATGTGTACCAGTTTGTATTCATGTGTACCAGTTTGTATTCATGTGTACCAGTTTGTATTCATGTGTACCAGTTTGTATTCTAACAACATATGTAATTCAACATATGAGAAGTATGTCTGTCATCACTATATTAAAATAAGTGTTACAACATCACTTGGCTCATACTTAATTAAAGGGAGAAGTTTTGTGTCGATAATTCTGGAGCAACTGAATCCTCCAAACTATTCCATGCAACAGAACACTATTATGTTTACCCTTCTGGTCCTGTTTCCTAGCATACTTTGGAGGAATCAAGGTACGCCAATGTACCAAAAAAGAATTACCACCTTAATTAAGAATGTACAGCCACAATCAAATTAACCATCGACACTTTCCTTCCATCGTACAAATAAATCAGTATCATATCAAAATATAATCTTACGACAACACCTTTCGTCAACTCAACCCCCTCAATTATCGTAATGAGGTGCTGCAAAATCATACACGTGTTGTTCTTTATTATTATTATTATTATTATTATTATTATTACTATTATTATTATTATTAGAAAAATAATAATAATAACCACACTTGAATATATGGATATTTTTTAAAATTATATTTAATTTTTCAGAAGCCTGCTGAAGCCTCCAGAAAAAGAAGAAGAAGAAGAAGAAGAAGAAGAAGAGAGAGAGAGAGAGCGAGAGAGAGCGAGAGAGAGAGAGAGAGAGAGACTGTGTGTGTGTCTGTGTGTGTGAGAGAGAGGTATCACATGTGTGAATGTGTGTGTGTGAGACAGAGAGGCATTATGTGTGTCTGTGTGTGTGAGATAGGTACTGTGTGATTGTGTGTGTGTAAGAACTGTGTGTGTATCAGAGAGAGACTGTGTGTGAGTGTGAGAGAGAGAATGCGTGTGTGTGAGAGAGCGGAAGAGAAGTACTGGGTGAGTGTGTGTATGCGTTCAGAGAGAGACTGTGTGTGTGTAAGAGGGAGAGAGAAGCTGTGTGTGTGTAGAGAGTGATATTGATGTGTGTGAGACAGAATGTGTGTGTCTGTGTGTGTGAGAGAGAGGGATATCTTTTGTTTGTGTGTGTGTGAGAGAGAGAGAGAAACTGTGTGTATGTGTGTGTGAGAGGAACAGTTTGTGTGTGTGAAAGAGAGACTGTATGTAAGATAGATTGCCTTTGTTTAGTAGAGAGACTGTGTGTGTGTGTGAGTGTGTGTGTGTGTGTGTGTGAGAGAGAGAGAGACTTTGTGAGAGATAGAGAAAATGAGAGACCGTGTGTGTGAGACAGATAGCTGTGTGTGTGTGTGTAAAAATATATATGTTATTTTAAAAACAATTATTAAATTAATTAATATATAAAGAAAAAATAAATATGTAAAAATATCTTTATGTTTGTTGCCCCTCCTTTCCTTCAATTGTTTCTCTCTCTCTCTCTCTCTCTCTTCTCTCTCTCTCTCTCTCTCTCTCTCTCTCTCTCTCTTACTGTCCAATAATAATAATAATAATAATAATAATAATAATAATAATAACAATAACAATAATGTGTTTCAATTTCCTTACTATAAATTTTATGTAAACATTAATTATCCCATGAAATAAATGGAATTAATATTTATCAATATTTAATTAATGCGTAGAGAAATGAAAAATAATAAATAATTCTGGCATTAAAAAAGGTATTATAAAAATAAATGAGTGTGTGTTAAGGTTTTACCGTTTTCTCTTATGAATCTTCGTATCCTCTCTCTCTCTCTCTCTCTCTCTCTCTCTCTCTCTCTCTCTCTCTCTCCCTTCCCATATTCGTATTTTCTCTCTCCCTTCATTCACATTTGGTATTTTCTCTCCCTTTCCTTCATGCTTGTTATCCAATAATAATAATAATAATAAATAAATAAATAATAATTATGTGTTTCAATTTCCTTAGTAAAAATGAAATGTATATATACTTATTAATTATCCCATGAAATAAATGGGTTTGGTGGCAATATTGGAGCAACTCGATTCCTCCTAACTATTCCAGGCAACAGGGTAGATAGATACCATTATAATATTTATTAATTAATCCTGTTTCCTGACATACTTTGGAGGAATCAATGTACTCCAAAGTTACTACAAGGGACCTTAGATAATTCTTGGGTAATTTTGGAACAATCTGATTCCTCCAAACCATATTATGACGTCATTACAAAGAGAGAGAGAGAGAGAGAGAGAGAGAGAGAGAGCAGTGTTGCCAGGTCTGCTTGACGAAATTTCTATCATATCCCCATTGGTACCTCTGATTCCCCATATCTAGTGAAAATTCCCCATACTTGGCATCACTTATAGAGAGAATGTTGGCTCAAAATTAATGTTTGAATGGCAGTCCATAAATGGGGTTACTTAGTTGACTTGCCCTCCCCCCTACCCCTCATTCACTCTACCCATACCCCCTCCCTCACACCCATGTCCCTAACACCATACCCCCTCCCTCACACCCATGTCCCTACCCCCCCCTAACAACATACCCCCACACCACTCCCCAACCCCCTCCTTGATTATCGTATAATGACGTCATGGTTTGGTGGATAATGTAGTTCACGTTTTGGTTCATAATTAATTCATTATTAATTATTTTAAATTAATTATTATATCATTAAATTCCCCGTAATTTTCCCTACATTTTCATATAATATTTTTTTCAAATTAATTAATTAATTAACGAAATTAGCGAATATTTTCTATTTATAATTTCCAACCATGACTAATTGATACATTGGAGCGCTTTGGGTGCTCCAAGGTATCTCAGGCAACACAACTTAATGCAGGAATAATACAGCTTGGAGGAATCAGTTTCCTCCACAATTACCCTATGAAAATCTGGGTTCCCTTATAGTACTTTGATTCCTCCAAAGTATGTCAGGAAAGAGAATTAATTGATAAATATAATGGCATTAATCCTGTTGTATGGAATAATTTGGAGAAATCAAATTGGTCCAGTAATACCACAACCAACACCACAGCTTCGAATGAATCAACTTAGTGAACCATTTTAGAAGGGGTGTAGGGAGGGAAGGTGTTATTAGGGGAGTATAGGGGGGGGGGGGGGAGTAGTCGCAGTGGTAGCTTCGAAGCTGATTCACTCATTCGAAACTGGTTCACTCGTAGCTACTCCCCCCTACACCTCTCTAACCATCCAACCCATACAACTCTAATACCACACCTCCTCCCTACACCAATTCTAAAATGGTTCACCAAGTTGATTCACTCGAAGCAAATTCATTTGAAGCTGTGGGTTTGGTTGTGGTAAAACTGGAACATTTTGAATCCTCCAAACTATTCCATACAACAAATAGATATCATTATATTTATTAATTAATTCTCTTTCCTGACATACTTTGGAGGAATCAAAGTACTATAAAGGATCCCAGATTTCCATAGAGTAATTGTGGAGCAAACTGATTCCTCCAAACTGTATTATTACTGCATTAAGTTGTGTTGCCTGAGATACCTTGGAGTACCCTA
>JAWZYT010001119.1:352500-467500 GCA_034508575.1 Petrolisthes manimaculis
ATATAACTTGGCTATAATGTCTATTACTTGTTTATCACACTTATAATATTTTAGGCTTTCTATCAGGGCTTTTCTATTTATGGAGTGAAATGCTTTCTTATAGTCTATTGTTGCTATAACCAATATACAGTAATCTAACATAAATATATTATCCTCCACTCTGGGTCCTGCTGTAAATCCCGATTGTAGTTCACACACTTCACCATTCTTGATAAAGTTGATTTATTGCATTCCAGATTTATTTAGTATCATTCTTGAATTTTGTAGGTACTGTATAACTTTTTTGAGTTGCTGACAATCTTGTTTAACATATTGGGATATTCTTTATAATGGTTTTCTGTGATAGCACCAACTTTATAGTTTTTATAAAGGTTGTTTTTCGTTTTAATGGACTTAATAGCAGCAGCTGTTATCCAAGGGTCTTATTTTTTCAGAAATATATTTAGTTCTTAACAGAAAGCAGTGTGTGTGTGTCTGTGTGAGAGAGAGAGAAAGAGGGAGGAATGTACAGAAATGAATGTTAACATCTTCCAAAGATAAAAGTTTATAGGAAAAAAGTTGGTTACATTTAGGAGTCACAAATGTCTAAATTAAATTTTGATAGATTTTTCATTTGTAAGTGGAATAGAAATATCAAGAATATTGATAGATGGTCAAATATGGGGCTGTTGATGTTGAAGTTCCTCAAGCTGTCTGGCCCAGCAGCCCCGAGCTCCTGAGGAAGGCCATGGCCTGAACCAGGTTTTCCCACAATGCCCTCAGAGAGTGTATGTTGTGTTGTTGGTGAGTGTGGTTATTGTGTATGTTGTGTTGTTTTAGGGCTAATCTTATTCCTAGTTTACATAAACGACAAAGATGAAGGTCTCTCATGCATAATATCGAAGTTTGCCGATGACACTAAAATTGCAAATACAGTACTCACTAACGCACAAACTAATGAAATGCAAGATAATCTCGATAAATTGTCAAATTGGGCAAAAACTTGGCAAATGTCCTTCAATGCAGATAAATGTAAAGTGCTCCACATCGGACATCGTAGCGTAACAGCAAACTACTCGCTAAATGGTAATCAACTTAAAAGAGTGGACCAAGAGACAGGCTTAGGGGTAACAATATCAAGTAACCTAAATTCCCACGAATCCAAGAATTTCTTTTTTAACCGAGTCGTCAACTTATGGAATGGGTTTCCCCGAAACGTAATAGACTGTAATACCGTAGACAGCTTCAAGCGTTGCTTAGATAAACACCTTGCGTCTAATCCCCGACTTTCAATGTTTACTAATGAATCATTTTTGCCCATTACAGATGGCAAGTTAGCCAAATTTCAACTACTTTCCATCTTTCCTATAAAATTTCTATGTGGAGTATTTTCTGCCAACCCCACAAGGTTTTGACTCCTGACTTTATTTCCTGTACGGCTCACGCCGGAGGGAGTGGAGGGTGGGAAGAGAGCCTTCTACTTTGCTATTCTTATCTACGACTATTACTGGGGAGAAATTCATTCTCCACCAGAAACCTTCTAATCAGATCACCCCGTGTGGACCGTAAGGTCTGTTGTGGTCTGTGATTCTCTCTCTCTCTCTCTCTCTCTCTCTCTCTCTCTCTCTCTCTCTCTCTCTCTCTCTCTCTCTCTCTCTCTCTCTCTCTCTCTCTCTCTCTCTCTCTCTCTCTCTCTCTCTCTCTCTCTCTCTCTCTCTCATCCTTCGAGTTTCTTCTTTCCTTGTGGACTTCCGCATATTCCTGGATCATGTGCATCAAGTGATTTATTTGTAGGTAGATATATGTATGAATAGATATACTGATAGATGTACACTGGTGGTACTGGCCTACTAAGGTGGGAGGTGACTGCACTTGGCTACAGGTATTACCGTCATAACACCACATTGTGAAGCAGATAATTGTAACAATAATTTATTTCATGAAACAAGCACCTAAAAATTCAAGATGAATATACAGAATTGAATATACAGAAATATTGCATTTTGCAATAAAATCGTAAAGACTTATCCTATTTGAATGATCTTGGTGTCAAATCATACAATTTTGACTATGTAGAATCCGAATTTGGAACTATATACCTATTTACTAGCTTCTTTGTACCATAATATGCCCATAACAAAGGCACCATCAGTCCGATATATTATTGGATGTACAGTCATGAGCACTGAGAATTATACATCTTAAAATAATTAAAGCTTTGAACAGTCCAATTCAACAACGAAGTAATTTCAGTGGAGATCTTACTGTGAATTAATTTAGTGTCTCTATAGACATTCGAAGCACACCTGAATACTTATTAGTGCTCGTGACTACATTACTACTACTATAAATACAACAGTTGTTACTATTATAACATTGCTTGTTGTCCCAGGCCCGTGTGTGTATATAAAATTATGGAGGGAAAACAAAGTGAAAATAAGCCCTTTGTTGGTTCTATATTAATGATTCCTGATTCAGATATGTGTGTCTAGATGCTAAACTTACACCCAACTGTTTCTTATATCGATGGAGAGACCAACACTGGAGAGAACAGAAATAACCTTATTCCCTTTCCATTTCAACTCGTGAATGATGGGGATTTTCTTGAGTGTTATAATCAGGTGGACATTGCTTCCTGCTAATGGTGCCAATAATTACACTATGTTTGTATACCCTTGGGCATTTGTTTTTGTAACACAGTTTTGGAGGAAACGGGAGTCCCAGAAGACTATTATGCCAAAGACAAACTCTATAATTATAGAGTTGTGAAAGTAATAAAACGATTGATTGATTGATATTAGGCGTATTAACAGCGAGGTCATATTGCGCCAGGAAAAGGTGATTGAGAGGTGAGGCAGCAAGCAGAAAGGAAATAGAAAGAAAAGCAGGACAGTTGTAGAACTGAAAGGAAATGGCTAGGGACGAAGGGGCACCCAAACCCTTAAAGTATTGCCTACATCACTACATACAATACACCCCTATGGGCAAAAGTAATAAAAATGGCATGTGGTTGAATAGTTAATTAAACCAACCCTGGAGTGTTAAGCAGGATTTTTTTTTTTTTTTTTTAACACAATGTAATTTTTTTTTACCAGACTAGACCATATACAGTCATTAATGAGTAACATATAGGGATGCGGACACTCAAAGGGATGCTATACTCATTCTATATCGTACTGACCCGCAAGGCTGTGGCTCCTTCAGAGTGCGCTGTTGCCATATCTAATTAACGGTACCCTATGACAACTCCAAAGAGAATGGGAACAAAATCGTTCTCTTTATATTTGCATATATGTGACCTCAGTCACCTCACTCTCCACACCCCGGAAATTCCTGGGTCGGAAGTAGTGGCAACGTCTTTTGATTGATATGCCACATCACACATGAAATATCTTCTCTATTTTACGTACATAACAATTGTTCGTATCATATACCATTAAATGAAAAATTCATTGTGTGTAGAAAATTTCATGTCAATATACTCTCGTTAGTGGACAGTTTCCTTTATGTGGTGAATGTTTTGATTCTAGATTTGGCAACACCGCGGTCAACTCCTCACGGGTCAGTACAAAATAGAAATACTATAATAATTCTACATTAGATAATAATTATGTCGGATGAACAGGACCACATAGTATGATCATTTTCGTATGTTAATGTCCGGCCTCTTTACCCCTTTCAATGAGTATTCTCACTCTATCTATCTCTCTATCTGAAGCTATTAACCCAATTCCATGAAAAATAAAATGAGGTATTGGTGATGAAGAATAAGTAAGACAGTGGAACAATATTAATGTAACATTAATGTGGACATAATGGGATTAAGGGGGCATGATTTCGTCAATAAACTGGAGGCCACTGATTCCTTCACACTTTGCCACAAAGCAGCATTCTATATTTATACTGAGGGGAAAATGTTTCGTGACATAAGTTGTAGGAATAAGCAGCATCCAATTAGTTCACAAGTAGTGGTAAAATGACAAGTATTAATTAAAGTAAAAAAGAAAACATTTGAAAAAAATACTGCCTCTATTGTGTGTGTGTAGCACAAGGATGGGGTTAGAGACGAGGGACGATAGGTATGAATGAAATATATAAGGAAATAAGGAACATTGCAGAACTGAAAGGGTTTGAAGAGAAGTACAAATCTCTTTAGATACAGCCTGCCGAATATATTGGCGGAGAATCGACAGGTATTGGGTATGGGTATGGATTATGGTAACGGTGGTAAAATTTCACTGCTAAACGAACAATGAACTGTAGCTGTTGTTGCGTACATACCAAACAGATCTTCTTAAAAATAAGTAAACATAGCTAAAGAAGCACGTTGCAACAGACAAATGATATTAATTTAAATTACATTAAACTAATTAGATCATGGATTGGAGGCCAGTTTCAGTTTCAGTATACAATGTGCCAGTTAACAGTATTGATACTTGCAAAATGTTATTACTTCATCAATACCAAATTTCAGCCATTAGCACTATCTTTACATAGACAAATTAATATAAGACAATTGATAACTGAAAGTACTTTTATAGCCTGGGGTTAATGAATGTGACCCTTGACTCCACTCACTCCTTCCCATAATACATAGAGAAATAAATATATGACAATTGCACTATATAATATCTTAAAATATTATTAATGACTGGCCCAGATTTGTCCCAAATGCTCGATTCTGGGTACTCGTGTTCGCAGTCCAACCCCTTATTTACTCTACTACAGTGTACTACCTTCCCAGGCCGGTACGTATGTAGGTATGGGACAGGATGACACACAAAAATGATAGATGGACTGGCAAACAGGAAGCCAGGAAGGAAGATGAGTTTGAAAATCCTTTGCGTAAAATTGTGTTATGGTGCTGTGTGATTCTTATATGTTTGTGCCGGTTATTCTATACATATATAAAGTGAGTCAATCAGTCACATGTAACATACAAAGGGGTACAGGTTCAGAACTCGTGATACTGCCCTCCATTATCAAGGGATATAACCCAGACTCAACAACTAGTCAACATTATAGGCATTGACGTAACTGATTACATGGTCACCCACCATTAGGTCACGGGTCACCATGCCAACTTCGGAAGTGTCATAGATTAGTCAGCAGGTCACAGGGTTCAATCAGTCCTCAGACAGTGGCAGAGAATCTAAAACTACTCACTCTGAAATTAGACCTCAATCCTATTAGGTCTCTCTTTAGCTAGCTCCCTAGTCTAGCTAAGACTCTTGTAATATCCAGCTTGGTTTCTCAATAAGCTTCTTGTTAAACAGAAGAAGTATCTCCTTACTATAACTCCACACTAACCACTCCGAAGTGAGATGACAAACCAACAACTACAAGTATATCAAATGTGTTTCCTCAACTTTTAACTTACTCTCATCTTCCAAATGACTATCTCCTGTTCTTCAGAGATGCAGAACTTAATCTTTCTTCTTCTTTCGATAGTCATACCTCAAAATCTCTCTTGGAAAGATCCTCCCTTTCTTGTTACCTCCGGCCTAAACCGAGAGCTCTAGGTTTTTAAATTAAATGTTCAAAGAAGATATCTGTGTTGCAGATTCAATGAATACTTCACCACGATACAGTTGCTGTCTTTGTACACGGGTCTCACCTGCCCCTGTATGGAGTTTGGCTCTCATTCATGTGCAGGGTGACTCAATCCTCACAACACTCGTGGACAAGGTGGAATCATAAGCTTTTCGTCTCATCAACTTTCCCCGTCTTACTGCGTTTATACAGCCTATTTTTCTTTGCCACAAAGTAATATAAATCTCTCTCTTTAACCACTATTACACGAGTCATGTATGTTTCCTTCCTTCAGGAATGCCCTTGAAGTGGATATGGAATAACACTGACATCTCTGCAGTTCCTAACTGACAACTTTTAGCAACTATTTCTTCATAGATCCCTAATGGGCTCTCGGGCAACATCGTGAAGAAACAGCAAGTTTGAAAAACAACAACGCAACAATACAATAAGCAAGCATCAGTGACAACACTTTCAGTAAACATAGGCTGGCCTACAGCCTGTGACAACACTTCCATAAACAATATGAATCAAGTGACAACACATTATTTTATCAACAGCAGGTCATCATCATACTTTACTAAACTGGAAGAAGGAGACAACACTTCAACATGTGGTATTTCAATTTGCCCGAGTCCTCAGTGCGGGCCAACTTCACAGCCAAGTACTGTACTGGGCAATCAAAGAAGCGATCCCAGACGTTGACATCATCAGTGTGACTATGACCAGTCCAGTATCCTTTGTGGTATGGGTTAGTGAGCTCCACACAGTTTTCTCTGTTTACAGTCCATCCACTCACGTCCCTGCACTGGCCAGTTAGGTAGTACGGCTCCTCTAAGGTGGTTGGATTGTGGTCCTCATCCTCCCCTGAGAAGCCAACCAGCACACCATTACCTGGGAAAAGAAACCCTTGGTCAAATTAATGCAAATTCGTTTACAACATCTAAAAGAAGAACATACTTTGTAGAGAGCAAAACTCTGCAATGACATTATAGTTCAACAATCTTTCTGTCCCACCTGTTATATAATATAGATGTTCCTGAATTCAGCTCACCACCTGCCTCACAATCAAAATTTAAATATTCCTTTGTCATGTCATAGACAACTTGCAGTATTCACAGAATTTCATGAAAATACACTCACTATCATTTATTTACTAACAATTATTCACAAACAAACATATATATAAAGGGAAAACAATAGTCTTATTGTTGAGGGCATCAACAAATCTGAATAACCTTTAAACTGTGGGTGACAACATATATCGACACCACCAACAAGTGTGGGTAACTGCAGGCGATGGAATAAGTCTATTGTGCAATTCTTAAATTTGTGTGCCCCATTACATGCTTGATTAGGCTCACTACAGAGGGTGTGTGTGCTTATTAGGCTACAGCGAGTTACACCAGCCATAATTTGCCAGCGTAGGAACTGCTGTCAGCGTGTGAGGATGTATTGTCAGCATTCCATTTTTACGCATATTACCATATGTGTCTGTACATATGACAGTGACGTTATATTTCATGTTGTTGTGTTGAACGTTATAAAAAGAAATCAGAGAATGAAAATGTACCGTACTTCAAATTTTAAAGAGAGCTGCTGGTTACTACAGGCCTATCAGTAGAATACATCAATTATATATTATACTAGCATGGATACCCGACGTTGTCCGAGGATCTATCTATCAATCTATCTATATCTATCTATATCTATCTATCTATATCTATATGTATATCTATCTATTTATATCTATATGTATATCTATCTATTTATATTTATCTCTATCTATCTATCTATCTATCTATCTATCTATCTATATCTATCTATCTATCTATCTATCTATCTATATATATATTATATCTATCTATATCTATCTATATCTATCTGTCTATCTCTATCTATCTCTATCTCTATCTATCTATCTATCTATCTATATCTATCTCTCTATCTATATCTATATGTCTATATTTATCTATCTATATCTATCTATCTCTCTATATATCTATCTATCTATATCTATCTATCTCTCTATATATCTATCTATATCTATCTATATATCTATCTATATCTATCTATATCTATCTATCTATCTCTATTTATATCTCTCTCTATATATCTCTCTCTATATCTATCTCTATATATCTATCTATCTCTATCTATCTATCTATCTATTCATATCTATCTATTTATATCTATCTATCTCTTTATCTATATCTATCTCTCTATCTCTCTATCTATCTATCTATCTATCTATCTATCTATATATATATATATATATATATATATATATATATATATATATATATATATATATATATATATATATATATTTATCTCTTTATCTATATCTATCTATCTATTTATATCTATCTCTCTATTTATATCTATCTCTCTATCTATATCTATCTCTCTATCTATATATATATATCTATCTATCTATCTCTCTATCTATCTATCTCTCTATCTATCTATCTCTATCTATCTATTTCTCTATCTCTCTATCTATCTCTATATCTATCTCTCTATCTATCTATATATTTATATCTATCTCTCTATCTATCTCTCTATCTATCTATTTATATTTATCTATCTCTCTATCTATATCTATCTCTCTATTTATATCTATCTCTCTATCTATATCTATCTATCCATCTATATCTATCTCTCTATCTATCTATCTCTATCTATCTATATCTATCTATCTATCTCTCTATCTATCTATCAATATATCTCTCTATCTCTCTATATATCTATCTCTATCTATCTCTCTATCTATGTGTGTGTGTGTGTGTGTGTGTGGAAGAGAGAGAGAAAGAGAGTGTATGTGTGTGTGTGTGTGTGTAAAAGAAAGAGAGAGAGAGATCGTATGACGTTTCTGTCAATGTAAGAGGTTTCCTTTGATGATATTTCATGGGATATTATTGTATTTATGTATTTTCGGACTTAGATGCTCTTGTCATACCCAAATTTGGTCACCTAAGAGGCTCCCGTTTTCAGTTCCAGGTGTGTAAATTCAATCTGTATGTGTGTGTGTTCAAAGCTACAGTACTGTACCAACCTAAACACTCCTCTGCTGTGGCGCTGATCCCCGTTTGCACCTCCTGAACCTCTGAACTCGCTGCCACGACAAGGTTCTGGAAGCTACGGCACTCCAGGTAAAATATCTTGTTGTTATCCTCGTTGCCTTTGTCCAAGATGACGGCCCCTATGCCTCCATTGCCACAGACACTGGCCCCGGTATCCTTGTGGTTAACAAATGTTGTAACCACTTGTAGAGGCTCAGTGGTGGTCAAGTATGGAGTTTTGGTAGTAGTTGTTGGTTGAGGAGTGGTGGTAGTAGTTGTTGGTTGAGGAGTGGTGGTAGTAGTTGTTGGTTGAGGAGTGGTGTTAGTAGTTGTTGGTTGAGGAGTGGTGGTAGTTGTGGTCGGTTGAGGAGTGGTGGTAGTAGTTGTTGGTTGAGGAGTGGTGGTAGTAGTTGTTGGTTGAGGAGTGGTGTTAGTAGTTGTTGGTTGAGGAGTGGTGGTAGTAGTTGTTGGTTGAGGAGTGGTGTTAGTAGTGGTCGGTTGACGAGTGGTGGTAGTAGTGGTCGGTTGAGGAGTGGTGGTTGTAGTTGTTGGTTGTGGAGTCGTGAATGGTTGAGGAGTCGTGGATGGTTGAGGAGTCGTGGATGGTTGAGGAGTTGTGGATGGTTGTGAAGTCGTGGCTGGTTGTGGTGGAGTCGTGGCTGGCTGAGTCACTGTTTGAGATGTGGTGAGCTTTGTTGTGGTGATCATGTTTCTGAGTTGATTAGCTGTAAGAGAAGTAAAGAAAAAATAGTTACTAGAATGATAAAGAAATAAATACATTGTGAGTACCATAATGATGAAAGTATTATATTTCTATCCATTTTGTTTTCTCTTTTTTTATTTCTTCCTTGTATAACCAGACTTAAAAATATATCGAAGAACTACTATCGATATATAATTGCTATTATTATATATAATAACTATTAGGATGTATTGCGAGAAATTATATATATATATATATATATATATATATATATATATATATATATATATATATATATATATATATATATATATATATATATATATATATATATATATATATACTGTATATAACATTTAAAATTACCATAGCTCATATTAACCATTCTATTATATGTACAGTCTGCGGCAAAAGTCCTGTCGCCTCTCTTGCTTCACTGAGGCAGGCAATATTCATAGACTCGAAATATTAGGTGTAGAAAACATGCGTATTTCTCGAGTCCATGAACACTGTGCGTCTCGGTGAAGCAGGTGAGGCGACAGGACTTCTGCCGCCGACTGTACAGCCGTGACTGAGAGTGCTGGACTAGGGTCCAAGAAGTGTTGGAGAGCAACTGAACAGAGTTCGAAAAAGCGAATCTTCTAGTCCTCTCTCAACGTTGAGAATGATTTGTTCGAACTCTGTTCATTTGCTCTCCAACACTTCTCCAGCACTAACAGCCATGGCTGTACGAGAAATAGAACAATGAAGCAATTTATCAAACCAGTTGATGTGATGTACAGTTGCCAAAAAAGGTATTGCGACAACTATTGATACAACATTAAATATATTAATGTCCATAGTTACGTGTAGGGATTATAAGTATGTATTACAGAAGGATATGTATATTTCCTTCTGTTATACATGCTTATAGTCCATATAAAAATAGTTGTGGATATTACTAGGGTTAAAGTTCTATCAAGATTTGTCGCAATACCTTTTTTGGCAACTGTACATTGATAGCTATATTTAGTGGAGTTTCTCAACTCTGCTTGGAGTATAGAACGAACAGTGGGAAAATTATAAATCTTTACAGCAGTCACTCCAATGAAGATGAATATTATTGATCTTGACTGTACAGTCACGAGCTTTAAGTTTATTTAGCTAAACTAAAACTAAAACTAAAACTAAACTAAACAGTAGCAGTACTCACTCACTCACTCACCTTCCTGGAATGAAGACAGGTTTTTGGCGTTCTTCCTGTGTTGTTGTTTGTGTTGTTTTTTGTGTTGTTTCTGAGTTCTTGTTTGTGTTTTGTTGTTCTTGTTGTGTTCTAGGTGTTGATTTTTGTATTAATTGCGCCGTAGCGTCAATCAATTGGCATGTAACCATACATACAGGTAAGCAGAATCCACGAGAATCAAATTATTACACACACACACATCATGAAAACATACCAGAATGAAGCACAGGCACACAAACAAATATTTACATCATGGCCTACTTAAATCCGCCAAAACGAGGGTGTCATACCAGAAGCTCCTCCAAAACCTGATGGTTCAGCAGGTGTCGACAAACCACATAAGGCCCTGGGGCAGCAAGTGTCGGACAGTGGGGCAGGCCAGGCAATAGTGCTCTATGGTTTTAGCACGAGGCGCTTGACACAAGCGACACTCAGTGAAGGGAGGCTCACTCTGCATCCCAGCAACCTGCCATGAGGCCTCGACGATGGTAGGAATAATTGTGACGGCAGACAAACTCTTAATGGGTGATGGAGATGCTGAATGGCCTCTCTGCATCCCTGCGTCACCGTACAGGAAGAAGAGCGGTGGAGCGGACTCTAGACAGATAACATGTCAGGGAGAGAGGACGTCCAACACCAAGAGGAGGCAGATGGCAGACTTCCTTTGTGAGTCAACTGTACTATTGTGACATAAATCTACATGGGATGGTACCTATAAGAAATTGGCAGTCAAATTACGATGACGCAATAAGGCCAAAAACGATAAAATCTGATGAATAACAGAAGTGTGTATAGGCTGAACACTAGAGAGGGAATGAAGGGCAGGTTTAGAGTCACAACAAATGGCAACATTCACTCCACGTTGACAAACAAGACTAACAGCATCCAGAATATCATACAGTTCACACAATGTTGAGCTGGAGTGGTTAGAGACGACGGCCAACCCAGCCCCCTGGAGGTGACTCCATATCAGGTAAGAAAACGGCACAACCCGCTGCACCATCCATTTGCAATGAGCCATCAGTGTAGAGGCAGTATGGATCTGTGATGGAGGACGTCACTGTTTCTATGTGTTCCCACTGCCGCTGATGAGAAGGCAGTTCAGACTTGGAAGTAGGTGTGAAGCTCACATCAGGTGTTGGTAGCATCCACGGAGGGGGCCCTAAGGGGGATGTCTGCAACCATTATATCTATATTAAGACTACAGAGCATAGAGGAAACAGACCTTAAAAGAGTACGTCCAGCAGGCAGTATGGGAGGGACCGGGTAGTTTGGTAGAAAAGAAGTTTTGACTAACTGAGAGTAATGGGATGAAAGGTGTGGGAAATGGAGGCACTTGACAGTAAAGCAAGTTATATTAGAATAAGTTATCTCCACTAATGGGGGAAGACCCAACTCACGCTGCATGTTCACTATCCTGGTCGACATTGGACAACCGAGAATTATCCTCATTGCTCTATTCTGAAATTGTTCTAGAATTTCAAGAGTAGCCCTGGGAAGTTGAACTAGAGCAGGGGAGAGGTAATCAACAACTGAACGGATAAAAGCAATATAGATGGTCCTGGCTACTGTGATGGAGATGCCTGAGGAGTTGTTAGACAGCCATTGAAGTGGTGTAAGTCGGCGCTGGACACGACCCAACAAGTCCTGGACAATAGGATGATCTTGAGATCTGGCAGGGACAATTGGCCAAATATTGACTGGCTTAACCAGGTAACCGTTCTGGGACACATGGGAATGACAGTCCTACCAATGATGAACACTGGCCGAGCTTGAGGAAGTCGGCAGGTGAATTTTCTACTCTTATCTGGTGAGACAATAATAAAACAGTGAGAGGAAGCCACAGAGTCAAGAAATCGCTGGAGATCCCTTGGTAAGGTATAATGAACACAGATATCATCAGCATAGCACGTAATTGTAGTACCAGGAATATCAGGAAGAGAAGTGAGCAGCCGATGCATCAAAATATTAAATAACAATGGGCTGAGAACACCCCCTTGAGGCGTACCAAGATAAAAATTGCGCAAAGGACTGAGCGCACCACTGAAAAACACACGGGAGGTCCTGTTACGGAGGTAGCCCCGAATCCACCGTAAGAGATTACCCTTTATACCAAAGTCAACCAGTTGATCTCTATTAGCAATATCAAAGGCACTTCGAAGGTCAATGAAGGTCACCACACTGTCCCTGGAAAGGCGAGAGTATAGGTCGACTAGACAGTGGTGTGTTATTCGCTGGGGAAGGAAACCAAACAGCCATGGAGAAAGACGATCCTCCAGTCTGTACATGAGACGATTAAGTAAGATTCTCTCCATAACCTTACGAAAAGAGGAAGTAAGGGAAATTGCCCTGAATTTTGCAGTGCCGGGCTTAGGGATGGGTATTATTGTGCTGCTAGTCCAGGCTCGTGGTACATAACCATCACGAAGAGAATGATTGTACAGTGGAAGTAATTCCCAGAAATTTGTTGAAGTATGCGCAGCACAGCATAAGTAATACCGTCATCACCAGGGGAAGAAGCTTTACCTCGGGAGAGAGCGCGGCGTAACTCCTCCTCAGTTATCTGCTCTGCATCATCATCATCATCTTACAGCAGAGCAGACATTAGACGTAGCCAATGGATAGCAGCACGGGAAGCGAGTACATCTTGTATATGGATGGGTAGACTAGCTGGGGTAGATTGTTCTGATTGTTCGGCGGGAGTGTGATGACGAGCATTGGCCGGCGTCTTTTTAACAACCCGACGAATTAAATGCCACATAGAAGCCACAATTGTTTAATGGTTGATACTGGTCGTGAACCGCTGCCAACACTCAGTGTGAGTACACTCATGCAGGGCAACTAAAGCGTACCTAGACATCTGGTAACGATTGTGGCGGCTAGAATCATCTACCCACCACAAACATCAGCCCTGTGCCTGATTGTTTATGTTTATGTATAGCATTGATCATATTCCAGGTTGACTACAATTATTGTCACGTGATCGTATTCCAGGTTAACTGGCGGTCATTGTCACATGATCAATTTCCAGGTTATCTACAAAACCTTATATACCATGTGCGACCTGAACTAATAAAACAGATTAAAAACCTCACGATTAGTCTCTCTCTAAACCTCGCCAGGAGATCAAAGTAGCAGCCGCTACACTGGTGACCCCGGAGTGACACCAAGCAACCAAGCAAACGAACCAAGCGAGGCCTTTACAATATGACTCCACCCACTGAGTCCGATGACCACCCAGCCGCCGCAGCCCAAATCAAACTACCAGCATTCACCGCAATTGAAGCGCCAACTTGGTTTAGTCGTGCTGAAGTACAATTCCGGCTTAAAAAAGTAAATAACTCCTCCACAAAAGCTGACCACGTCTTAGCAGCCCTCTCAGATGACATCTTCCCTCGCATAGCAGAGTGGTTGGAGACAAAGGGTGATGCAGCAGTAAAATATGAAGACCTGAAGGCTTATCTCCTGCAACGTTTTACACCTTCACCGGCTCTACGAACTGCACAACTGCTCCAGCTGTCGAGACAACCACTTGGCGACCAGAAACCTTCTGAGGCCTTACTGGAAATGAAGGCTTTAGCAAGACTTCCTCCTGCACCGGGTGGAGAGCCACGCCAAATCGACCTATTACGAGCACTTTGGCTGCTTCGCCTACCAGAACCCATTCGTGCAGCTATTCCCAATGCAGAAGAAATCAAGGAGGATGACCTTCAGCTTCAAGCAGACAAATTGGTAGACGCCCATGCGGCATCAGCTCGCCACATTGCTGCCGTACCTGCCAATTCCCCTTCCTCCCAAGAAGAGGCCCTGGAGGTCTCAGCAGCATACCGCACACCAGCGGCCACACACCAAAGGCCTAAACAACGGTACTATGCAGCTCAGCCACGCCGAGTATGGGCCAAGAGGAACTTCACAGACAACCTTTGTTTCTACCATACCACTTTTGGTCCTCGAGCCAAAAAGTGCGAAGAAGGATGCCGATGGTCAAAAAACGAGTAAAGCGGCCGTCACGCATTGCGGCGGCCCCCAGTGGAGTTAAGGCTTTCTTTCTACAGGACCCCAAGTCAGGCACTCGTTTCCTCGTAGACACCGGAGCTGCTCGTTCTCTCCTGCCAGTAGCGCGATGCAAGGGCCCCTATCAACCAGCAACCAACACCCGTCTGACTGCAGCTAATGGCACTACCATTCCAGTATATGGCCGACAACTTCTGAAAATCAACATTGCTGGTCGTACTTACAGCTGGGACTTCATAGTGGCGGACGTCACTCTCCCTCTACTCGGCGCCGACTTCTTAGCCCACTATCAACTCCTCGTCGACGTTGCTGGATGTCGCCTGATGGATGCAGCCTCCTTAACCGCCACTCCCATCACAGCTGCACCCATCAACCTTGCTCTAGAAGTGAACAACGCAGCGAATAGTTTTTCTCACCTCCGCAGAACCTACCCTGACGTCTTCAAGCCAGAACTTCGCCAACAACCTCAGCTGCCAGCAAAACACGGTATCTACCATCGTATCAAAACATCTGGCCCACCTGTGTTTTCCAAGTTTCGGCGATTGGCTCCAGATAAACTGGCGGTAGCAAAACAGACCTTCGCTGAACTTGAGCGTTTAGGCATCTGCCAAAAGGCATCAAGTCCATGGGCATCACCTCTACACATCGTAACCAAGAAGGATGGCACGTTACGACCATGTGGCGACTACAGACGCCTCAACACAAAAACAGAAGCCGACCACTACCCACTACCCAACATTGCGGATATTACCTCCTTCCTCCACGGCGCCAAAATCTTCTCCAAGCTGGACCTCCTCAAAGGCTACTACCAGGTCCCTATGCACCCAGATGATATCCGCAAGACAGCTATCACCATACCTTTTGGCACCTTCCCCTTCAACTACAGTTGTTTCGGACTTCGAAACGCGGGTGCCACCTTCCAGAGGATGATGGATGGTATCCTCGGCGATCTTCCCTTCTGCGCAGGTTACGTTGACGATATCCTCATTTTCTCTGCTTCAAAGGAAGAACACGTGCTACACCTAGCTCAAGTTTTGGAACGCCTGCAGCAAAATGGCCTAGTGGTGCGATACGACAAGTGCGTATTCGGCGTTAGAGAAGTGGATTTTCTGGGACACCACCTCTCACCTGCTGGAGTTGCACCTCTTCACGACAAAGTGGCCTCCATCCAACGTTTCCCTACTCCCCCTACAGTCAAGGCCCTCCAAAAATTCGTTGGAATGGTTAACTACTATCATCGCTTCCTGCCCAAGATTGCATCCACCATGGCGCCACTATACTCGGTACTAGCAGGCAAACCCAAGGATCTGACATGGGGCCCTACTCAAGAAGAAGCCTTCCAGAAAGCAAAAGATGTCCTTGCCTCGTCGACTCTCTTGAGTTTTCACGACCCCAAGAAGCCTCTCGTCGTCACCACGGATGCCAGCAACATTGCCATCGGAGCTGTTTTGGAACAAGTGGTACATGGACAGCCTCGCCCCCTGAGTTTTTTCAGCTGCAAGCTCAATAAAGCTGAAAAGAACTACTCCACCTTCGACAGAGAGCTCCTTGCCGTCCACCAAGCCATCCGCCACTTCAGTCATTTCTTGGAAGGCGCAACATTCACTGTGCAGACAGATCACATGCCTTTTGTCCACGCCCTTACAAGACAAAGAGATGCTTGGTCCCCTCGACAACGCCGACACCTCTCAGCAATTACAGAGTTCAACTGTACTCTCACCCACCTGCCAGGCAAGAAGAATCCTGTAGCTGATGCACTCTCCAGAATAGAGATCAACGCAGTTCAGCTAGGACTTGACTACAATCACCTCGCCAAGGAACAACAACGGGACCCAGAAACGGCAGCAGTAAGGACAAAAATTACAAATTTACAATGGAAGAATGTTCCTCTGGGCGATTCTAACATCTCCATCCTCTGCGACGTGAGCACCGGACGACCGCACCCTTGGATTCCTTCAGCCCTACGACGTCACGTTTTCAACTTAGTCCATGGCCTCTCTCATCCCTCACGTCGAGCAACCTCACAACTACTTACACAGAAGTTTGTCTGGCACAAGATCTCCCATGACGCAGGAAACTGGGTGCGATCCTGCGTGCCCTGTCAAAAATCCAAGGTTCATCGTCACACAGAAACCGGCCCAGGAACCTTCCACCAACCACAGAGGCGTTTCGCTCATATTCACGTGGACGTTGTAGGACCCCTTCCTCCTTCCGAAGGACATCGTTACCTGTTCACCATTATCGATCGTTCCACCAGATGGCCAGAAGCCATCCCCATGGCCAACGCGACGTCAAATTCATGCGCCTCCTCTCTGTTGTCAGGTTGGATCTCCAGATTCGGCATTCCCGAACACATCACCTCCGACCGTGGCACAACCTTCACTTCACAGTTATGGACCTCCTTAGGACAGTTGATGGGCACGACAGTCCATCGCACTACAGCCTACAACCCAGAAGCAAACGGCATGGTAGAACGACTCCACAGAACTTTGAAAGCCGCTTTGATGTCACGATGCAACAGCTCCACATGGTCATCGCAACTACCCTGGGTACTCCTTGGCCTTCGAACCACGCCAAAAGAAGGTCTCGACGCCTCTCCAGCAGAAATGGTCTTTGGTGAACCACTCATCGTCCCCGGCGAATTCTTCCCTGACGCACCATCAAGCAATGACATCAACCGCCTTAGGAGCATCGTCGGGAAGTTGGCGCCTTGCAAGCAGACATACAAGCCACCAGACCACCGCTACATCCCCCTAGACCTTCATTCAACAAAGCATGTGTTTCTTTGCACCGATGCCCGAACACCACCCCTAACACCACCTTACTCTGGCCCATACGAAGTCATCGAAAGAAAAAAGAAGGCATTCTTGCTACGAATAAAAGGCTCCAATGACTGGGTCTCCATAGACAGGCTCAAGCCAGCCTATCTGCTAGACGACGACCTCCCTCCTGTACGTCTCTCCAGAGTAGGTCGCCCCCTCTCACACACATCAGGACATTTTCGCTGAGGGGGGAGTATTGTGGCGGCTAGAATCATCTACCCACCACAAACATCAGCCCTGTGCCTGATTGTTTATGTTTATGTATAGCATTGATCATATTCCAGGTTGACTACAATTATTGTCACGTGATCGTATTCCAGGTTGACTGGCGGTCATTGTCACATGATCAATTTCCAGGTTATCTACAAAACCTTATATACCATGTGCGACCTGAACTAATAAAACAGATTAAAAACCTCACGATTAGTCTCTCTCTGAACCTCGCCAGGAGATCAAAGTAGCAGCCGCTACACGATGGAGCAGATCAGGAGTTGGGTTGGCTTGACATAATAGGCCATCATGTTCCTCCTTTGCCTCCTGTATACGTGCATCAAGCGTCCAGGAGTGGGCAGTAAGGCGATGCTTGAGATGTGGCCGGGAGACATATATCCTATAAAAGTCATGAGTAGCAGATACAAGATCAGAGTACAACTGTTCAGCTGATGATATATCAAATGTAGGTAATACATGGGCCATAAATAAGATGTAAGTCGGGCAATATTTAGGGGGCACAGCAATACGCAAACGAGTAGCTGAAGCAATTGACCCAGCAGTGATAGAATATTGAAACCGAAGAGCAATGTGATTAGAAAATAATTCTGGCACTATGGAGCACTGGACCCGAGATGCTATCAGGCCAGAAGAGAGGATGAGGCAATGAGTGGCACCACCAGTGTCCCAGCGTGTCAGATGATGCTTGCAGATATATGAAAGGAGACGAACACCATTACGATTAATTGAGCCAGAACCATCACCCAAATCAAAATGCAGAGCATTAAAATCTCCCATATACACCATACCACGGACTGTTGGAAGAGGAAGAGCCTCAAGAGTGAGTCTAGCTGGGGCAGAATAGACATTGCATAATTCGAGTAATCCATTCCCAGGTAGAACCTCAAATAGCTGAAAGGTCATGTTAGGATCAGTGGAGGTACGGAGAAGGCGATGTGGCAAGGATCTATGTATGTAAGTCAGGAGACCATTCCTTACCAGATGAACATATGGCACATAACCAGAGAGGGGAGGAGCTTGCCCAGCAGCGAATGGCCGTCCTTGAAATACTTCCTGAAGAAAAATAACACTGGGATGATGACGAAAAACATATGCCTTGAGTTGAGTAAGCTTAGCATAACTGGTGATACCACATACATTCCAGGAAATGACATCTAGCCAGCACTCATTAGCGAACTTTGTATTTGGAGGTAGAAGTCCGGTGAGCGGGGGGCAGATGGGCGACCTGGGGAGGGTGATGGACCAGGAGAAGGGACTGAATCGAAAAGATTTTCCAGGCGAGATACAGGGTAAGGGTAGTGACAGTTGAAATAATGGTCTGCTGAGCCTCGACCAAGGTGGAGAGTTTGGAGTCATTGGCAGCCTGAGCGGCAACCAGCCCATCACTCCTGGGTTCAAGGGTAGAGAAGCGGTTCTCGAGGGCCGTACATCGTGCCATGAGGGTAGCAACAGACTTGCAGAGGGCCAGGTCCGGAGGCGAGGCAGGGCTTGTAGGAAGATCAGTCTGGGGAAGTGGTAGAGGAGGAGGAGCAATAGTAGACGCACGAGCCTGGACCTGACGTTGAGTACATCCATGCCACATGCTAACCCCTGGCTGAAGGCATCGTGGACACTTCCATTGAGACGTATCCTCAGGAGGTGAAGACAAAGAGGTGGAGGCAGCAGAACGTGATCGTTCACCCCTGACGGGACACGTCTTGGAATCATGTTCCTCGGCAAACCATACACACTTCGGCCTGGCAGAAAAGTACCGGGAGATATGCCCAACTCCCCAGCACTTGTAGCACCAAGGCTGGTCATTATAAAGTTTCTTCACCTCACACGGTGGAAGACAGGTTGACTCCAGACAACAACAATACGGCTAATGGGGGAACCATCTTGGAAAAACCGATGGGCAGAGTACACACCAGGGTATTCCTTGGCAAGTTTCGGGTCAACATCAATAGGAAAACGGGTGTGTATGTATCTGGGGAACTTACGAGGCATCTCAGGTGAGTCTTCAAGAATGAGAGCCAGAGACAAAAATTCACCAGCCTTGACTCTATCAATAATGTCCTGACGCTTCCTAGAGATGTAGACAAACTGGGAGGTGACAGCAGCCATCTTGACTTCATATAGTTCACGCTGCAGCTGGAAGGCCCTGTTGACATCAGACAACCAACACAGCTTTGTGTCCGTAGATGGGTTCCCAGGGAATGATAGCTTCACTTAGGCAGTTCTTAGGGCAAAAGCAGGAAGGTTGGACGAAGGCAAGTAGTTGGTATACAAAGATGAAACACATGGTTGAGGCAAAGAATGTACGTCATGGACAGTTGAAGCACCCTTTGCAGTCTTGGCAGCTGTAGGCAAACAATCCACACCATCGGAGTCGGACGAGACATCAACAGGTCGCTTGGTAGAGGTTGAGGAGGTGGAAGGCTGCAACCTGAGCTGCGGAGTGACCGAGGAGAAGGGGGGAGGGTTGCGAGAAGGCAGCTCAGGCCAGTGATCCTCGATAATAGACTCATCCTTTTCTGACATGGCCAAGTCAGCCTCCAGGCCCATACACTCTTCTGTTATTCATCAGATTTTATCGTTTTTGGCCTTATTACGTCATCGTAACTTGACTGTCAAATTTTTTTGAGTGTTATCCCATGTAGGTTTATGTCACAATGTTACAGTTGAGAGACTCACAAAGGAAGCCTGCCATCTGCCTCCTCGTGGTGTTGGACGTCCTCTCTTCCTCTGTTATCTGTCTAGAGTCCGCTCCACCGCTCTCCTTCCTGTACGGCAACGCAGGGATGCAGAGAGGCCATTCAGCATCTCCATCACCTATTACGAGTCTGTCTGCCGCCACAAATATTCCTACCGTCGTCGAGACCTCATGAT
Organism: Petrolisthes manimaculis; assembly: GCA_034508575.1. Lineage (NCBI taxonomy): Eukaryota > Metazoa > Arthropoda > Malacostraca > Decapoda > Porcellanidae > Petrolisthes > Petrolisthes manimaculis. The sequence goes on from JAWZYT010001119.1 coordinate 372,937, forward strand.
TCGGAGGCACAATGTAGTCTCTGCTCGGTTGCTGGGATGCAGAGTGAGCCTCCCTTCACTGAGTGTCGCTTGTGTCGAGCGCCTCGTGCTAAAACCATAGAGCACTATTGCCTGGCCTGCCCCACTGTCCGACACTTGCTGCCCCAGGGCCTTATGTGGTTTGTCGACACCTGCTGAACCATCAGGTTTTGGAGGAGCTTCTGGTATGACACCCTCGTTTTGGCGGATTTAAGTAGGCCATGATGTAAATATTTGTTTGTGTGCCTGTGCTTCATTCTGGTATTTTTTTATGATGTGTAATAATAATAATAATAATAATAATTAACGGTTTATTTACATAGCAGTCAGAGACTGAAAATATACATAAGGGAAAATTACATTAATATTAATTCTAAGATCTATTGGCTACAACTTGGAGACATACAGTACTAGTTTAAGTGTTTATATTTCGCACTAAAGTGTGAATAGTGCTATGGCGATAGCGGTAAGTGTGAGGGGCTCTGAGCGGCACCAGTTTGTTTTGGTGTCGGGTGGCCCTGGCTGGGGTGGGAGCCTTAGGTGGTAGTAGATGACGGTGGCGTGGGTTGCTTAACAAGCCTTCCCTGAACTTGCTAAGTGCTTGCTCATACATGGCTGTCAGCCTGAGCAGACTCAGGGTGGTGAGGGCATTATTGTAGCTGGTGTAGGCAGGGCCCAGTATGACTCTACATGCCCTCTTCTGTACTTTCTCAAGCTGTTGTTGTCGTGTTTTATTGAGAGATGAAGACGACACTGGGGAAGCGTACGGCAGGGAGGGTAATATGAATGTGGTATAGACTGCCTTCAAATCCCCTGCTGGAGTCACCAGAGACCTGAGTATTCGTAGCATGTATAGCTTGTATGAGGCTACCTTGACCATCCTAGCTACATGTTGCTTCCATGATAATTGGTCATCCACTGTGATGCCGAGAAGCTTGAAGGAGTGGATGACTTGGAGTGGATGAGGGCCAATTGTGAGCTGGGGGGGCGGCACAGCTGTAAATGAAGTACAGACGTGCATCACCACGGTCTTGGTGTGGTTGATAGAGACATTGTGTGTGTGTGTGTGTAGTAATTTCATTCTCATGGGTTCTGCCTACCTGTATGTATGGTTGCGTGCCAATTGATTGACGCTACGGTGCAATTAATAATAATGATTAAAAAAAAAGTAAGAGTATGTACTGCGGTGACCAGAATTAGAATGATAACGCCTATACCATATTCAGTTTGATCGAGTCTGAATCAGTACTGTGGTGACCTGACTTGTATTGAAAACTCTTGATAACATACGTACCATTATCAGTGTGAGCATAAACGAACGAGTCCGGATCAGTGAGAGACTGTACTGTGGTGACCTGACTGAAGATAAGACACTTGGCACTGACAGAGGAGGGTTCACTGGTAAAGGTAAACACGAAGACAGGGCAAGTCATCTGGGTACAGGTGGCAGAACACTCCACCCGCGTCATCTCCTGTATAATTATATGCCGGGTATTGGTGGGGGTTGGTTGTTGTGGCTGAAAGGGATAGTGTTGATAAATCCAGTGCAACGGATTCCATAAAGTTTTCTTAGCAACAGGACATCATTACCATTGTTAATCAGTGGTCCTGTTTCCTGGCATACTTTGGAGGCTATAAGGTACTCGAATATACCGTACCCAAAGTGTATTATACCCTTAACGTCTATCAACTTTAGAAGCGACTGCAGAGAGTTGAATTATGTTTGCCGATGACGTCTCTGATTGGTCCAGCCAGCACATCCAGTAAGTGCGTCTATGATTGGTCCATTGTATCTCCCTTTCCCCTCTCACCGCCCTAACCTAACCTAACTAATCTAACCTAACCTAACTAAATCTACCTAACCTAACCTTGTCTAACCTATTCTATGCTAACTTAACCTAACAAAACCCAACGTCAGGTGCAATTGATATGCCAGGAAATGTTCATTAAAATTTAATATATTATATCAAACGGAGTCTGGAACCCACCAGGTAAAGTCATGGTCTAATGTACTGCAACATCTTCCAATGAGATGGCTTCGAAAAATGATCCGAAACTATAGCTGTTGGTGTGTGCAATTTTGGTTCATAAAATTAACTCAAATAACTCGCTTTTATTCACCAGGTTGCAGTACATTAGACCATGACTTTACAGCAATCCACACAGGCACTCTAACCCACTACACCACCACATCAATACTGCAGTGATAGTAGATCTCATATATATAATGAATAAATACCTGCATCCACCAATCATAGACGCACTTACTGGATGTGTTGATTGGACCAATCTAAGGTGTCATTGGCAAACATAAGCCAACTGTCTGCTGACGCTTACCTAGACTTCGTAATGATCAATAAGGATAGGGAAATGTAAAGTAATGTTTTTATAGCGATGTGTGTGTGTGTGTGTGTGTGAGTGTTGGATCTCAAGCCCCGTAAAGTAAAGGTCAATTCTAACATAAAATTTGGTTTTGAAATGTTCTTTTATTTATTCATTCACTGCTCTGAAAACATAATAATTATCCACATCAATTTGAAATGAGCCTGAAACACATTGGTAAAATAATTAACGCAAACACACGAACAACTGCAAAATATAAGATGTTTTGATAATACCTGATCAGATTTAGTTTATACTGTGTTTTTTTTTTAATTAATTGCACCGTAGCGTCAATCAGCTGGCCTTCCTCAAGCTCAACCAGAGTTCACCATTGGAGGGACTGTCATTCCCATATGTTCTCAGTACCGCTACCTTGGCAGGCCAGTCAATATTTAGCCGATTGTCTCTGCCAGACCTCAAGGACTTATTGGGTCGTGTCCAGCGCCGACTTACACCACTTCAATGGCTGTCTAACAACTCCTCAGGCATCTCCATCACAGTAGCCAGGACCATCTATATTTATTTTATCCGTTCAGTTGTTGATTACCTCTCCCCTGCTCTAGTTCAACTTCCCAGGGCTATTCTTGAAACTTTAGAATTTTTTCAGAATAGAGCAATGAGAATAATTCTCGGTTGTCCAATGTCGACCAGGATAGTGAACATGCAGCGTGAGTTGCATCTTCCTCCATTAGTGGAGAGAATTTATTCTAATGTTACTTGCATTGATAGAGACATCTGGCCGAGACTAGCTACAGCCTCACCAACCAAGCATTTCTTTTACCGTTTGAAAGCATAATATACTCATAACAAACAATAACTAATTACTTTATTAACCATCACAATGTTGTGGACTATCAATGTCATGTTTGTTATGTAACAGATTAATATAATTTAGTACAGCATTATTGCTTACAATCCTCTTGCGAACTTTCCTCCGTAAAACATGCACTACACCATTCCTAAGCCTACACCCCTCCATTACCATCCACCCAATTTACTCCAGGTATGTGTTTCGGATATGCGAGTCGAAACTGGAGGTCCACAACTTGAGGGGTACAAACATTGACAACGCTGAAGTGATAAGCATGGCAGTGGAGGAGACTGTACCAGCAACCCTCCACTTCGCCCATAAACTAGCTCCGCGTACGAGGTTTTCGTGGGACTGGCGGAATAACGTTCTGTGAACGAGGAACCGCTGCAGCATTCGCAGGACAAAGATGAAATGCATCTCTAGCCAAGACCATTCCTCGTATACTGAACCAAATCAATAAATAATGTATTAATATAAATTAATTCTAAGCAAAAAAGGTGGATTAATATCAGAAAACATTTTTACAATACAAATATTTTCGAACAACAACAAAAAAAACCACTTAAAGTAGAAAATACGATGTCGATATTTTACTATGCTTACATCAAGATCCCCATTGTCTTTCAAGTCCCGAGACCCGAGTGGCGGCAAGTGCAAAGTTGCAAACATGGGCAACATATCAAGCCTACGGTGGTCAAAAGAGTGTGAATTTTTTGTCATTTAAAAGGTCAGACAAAATGAGTGTCTGTGGGATCACAGAGATCCGATGTTCTTGAAGAAGACGTCGTGTGAATCGTCTCTGCAGCACTCTGCTACGGCGCGCTCAGTATTCTCCATACAATGAACTAGCCTCGAGTAGCCCGCACCAGTGTGATTGCTACTGGCCATCCGTTCCTGGTACCTTTTTCCGCCAGTCACACGATAACCACGTACGCTGAGCTAGTGTAATACCCCCTTAACAGAAGGCTCTCTTAGGATATGCCTTGTATTTGATCGTTCGGGTTTTCGGAAAATGTTCTAGTTCTATATTATAGTCATTGTGGCAATTACAATTATCTGATGTTAGCCAAAGTAAGATACTACATTCGAGTTTGAAAGCCAAAAATTTAAAGATTTTGTTCACCTTACAGATTTCTACTACACACGGACCATAATATAGTTTGTATATAGTAAGTAATTGTAGCCTAATCATAATAATACCAATGATTATAATATATTCATCTGTCAGTCCCTTCCTGAACACATTAATCTTTTAACGGTTTCATAATGATACTATTGTCTTAAAGTGATTAGCTGCATGTAATAAATTAGAAGATAGTACCTAACCTATTAACGGATAATTTCTCGGCTAATGAACAAAATGAAGCTGTCAAACGTTTATACGAATCACCCGAATGTGTATGATTATTATTGTCCGTGACTGTACATACCTGAGAGGTAAAGGAGGTGTTGGGTCCTGCTGGTATAAGGTCGTTGAGTCTCACGTAGTTATTATTGGTGACGCCTGAGACTTGGACCACAATAATAGTAATTATGGTTATCACCTCTGCTGCAGCCATTGTCAGAAGTAGTTGGTCTGTACACTGTGTGAAAATGGTACATTTTTTTTTATGTTGCGACACTGGACATAGGCTTCATCAGGCCCGTTACCGTGGCTCAGGTCAACTGCTACTGACACACACACGTCCCGACTTCCGAACTGGTACTCAGCCACAAGGGAGGGAAGTGAGGGTACTTCCCAAATACTGCAGCTGTTGTGGTACCAGCGAGGGTGTTTTATGACATTCGGTGGCCTTATAGTTAGTGCCTGAAACTCAAATCGGAAGAATAAATATTCTCAGGCCCTCAGAGAGAAATTTGTTTGCAATGGTGATGGACAGATTGACTGATGAGGTTAGACAAGATTCCCCGTGGACAATGATGTTTGCAATGGTGATGGACAGATTGACTGATGAGGTTAGACAAGATGTTTGCGGATGACATTGTGTTAGTTGTGAGAGCCGGGATCAAGTCCAAGCGGAACTGAAGAGATGGAGATGTGCACTGGAAAGAAGAGGAAGAAAAGTAAGCAGAAGCAAGACGAAGTATCTGGCTGTAAATGTAAGGAATGGAGAGGAAACGGTGAAGTTACACGGTGTACAGTACATACGGCGAGGGTAAGGAGTTAAAGTACTTGGGTTCAACTGTACAAAGTAATTTAGAGAGTGTGGCAAATAGGTAAGGAAGAGAGTGCAAGCTGGTTGGAATGGATGGAGCAAAGTTTATAAAAATGTGGTCAGGCCCTCCATGTTGTATGGTATGGAGACAGTACCATTGACAAAAAGACACGAAACTGAATTAGAAATGGCAGAACTGCAGATATTGAGTTTTTCACTGATAGTAACGAGGTTGGATAAAATTAGAAATTAATACATTAGAGGGACAGCACATGTACGAAAGTTTCAGGACAAAGCTAGAGAGGCGGGACGCATATTTCCACTCTCTGGTAGAATATAAACATAGGGGAAACAACAACCAATCAGAGCCCGTGGAGCCCAGTAATGACGTCATAGAAAGTATTGCCAGCTAAATGCTCCGAAAACACCTCTGCATTCTGCAATTTCACGGGTTTTACAGAATATCTATATTAGTATTAAACGTATGTATTTAGTATACATCACTAATTAAACACATTATTTTCAAATAAGACTCATTCAATAAATATTCCTGTAGTTTTTTTTATGCGATGTCTATTGCTAATGATGAGCACTATTTGTTCATTAATTCCATCTCACAAGGTCGATAATAATTTAATTAGTTTTATATAATACTAGCATATAATATATAATAAATAAATGCATATCACTTATAATAATGTATATATATATATGTTTTGTACCAAATTGTATGAAGTACTGTACACAAAATACAAGATTCGAGTGTTAAATCTAATGGTTTGTGACCCTGTTCTATGTTCCCCTTAGATTGTTTACGTTCTTCCTATAATAGACTAGTTTTAAGTGGTGATTGTATTTTGACGTAATTATATTATGATTTTGAAGTAATCATATTACGATTGTGATGAATTTGCCTTAAAATTATACCTAGTACAGTTACTACAGTATCAAATGTAGTATACTGTACTACCACCTGGCTATTGCTAGTTGCTGAAAAATGGTCTTATTCAATAGTGAGCAATTGACCATATACTGTAATACATAACCTAACCTGGATCATTGCAAAGTTTAGACCTAACCTTATTAAAGCTGTGCTGTATATCCTAAACAAAATGTTGTCTCATAAGTAGGTCTTGTATTACTTGATTACCCTCTTGGAGAAGGGGAAATGGGGTATTGATGATTCATTATAGACAAAGAAAAACATTTGAAACATTTATTATCTATATTAGCTAATACAAAGGTATAAGTTTATAAGCACGCCTCCAAATACATTTTAATGTCAATATGCAAACATAATAGTTAATTATATATACAATACCGTCATGAAGGTTTAAGTTGGTGCTCGTATTTGGTTTCGTCACAATATAAAATTTCATGTTAGGGTTAGGACCGAAGGTTGTTAGGGTTAGGACCGAAGATTGTTAAGGTTAGGACCGAAGATTGTTAAGGTTAGGACCGAAGGTTGTTAGGGTTAGGTCTAGGTTAGGTCAGGTTGGTTAGAGTGGCTGTTAAAACATTTCACCAAAAAAATACAAAAAAAAAAAACTTGGAGGCGCTATTGTAAATTTTTACCAATACAAAACATGTATGTACAATAAATATTCAGTACTGAAAACTTAGGTGCAGGACTTAATTTATGGGGTAAATGGAAAAATACAAATAATTATCTTATACCAATATTATTGTATGATATTGTAACTTATCATTGTTTGCAATACTACTATTTTATAATCATCACAATATTAATCATCATTATTATTATTATTATTACTTTAACAATCAATTAAAATTGCAAACTAATATTATTGTATTAATGTTATCACTTTAATTATTATTTACACAACTATTATGTTATAATTATCCCAGTGTTAATTATTATTATTATTGTTATTATTATTATTATTTGTATTTATCTAAATACATACGTTTAATACTAATATAGATATTCTGTAAAACCCGTGAAATTGCAGAATGCAGAGGTGTTTTCGGGGCATTTAGCTGGCAATACTTTCTATGACGTCATTACTGGGCTCCACGGGCTCTGATTGGTTGTTGTTTCCCCTGTTTATATTCTACCAGAGAGTGGAAATATGCAGGCGGGACAGATGTGGTCTGGGCATGTGCTGAGAAGGGATGAAGAATATGTGGGAAAGAGGATGCTAGAATTGGATCTACCAGGAGGAAGAGCGGGAGATGTATGTGTGTGTATAAGAGAGAGAGAGAGAAAATGTATGTGTGTATGTATGTTTGAAAGAGAGTGAGATGGTAACACTGCAACTCAGGCGCTGATTGGCTCAGACAGCCAGCTCGAGCTCTGATTGGATCTAATTTTCCCTATGAAATATACTCTTCCAGACTTGACTAATATGCGAGCGGGAGACCAAAAAGAACAGTTATGGAGGCAGTGAATGAAGACATCCGGATGGTGTGGGTAGCAGAATAATATGCAGGAGATAGATCAAGATGGAGACAGGTGATCCGCTGTGGCGACCCCTAATGGGCATAGCTAAAGGAAGATGATATAATATGCGAACTGTTGCAGTACTAATTTTGAATTATGGCTGAGTGGTTAGAGCTCTGTACTCTTAACTCTATATAAGGCCACCTTTACGTCGTAAAACATCCTCTCTAGAACCATAACAGCTTCAGGATTTGGGAATTATCTTCACTTCCCTCCCTCAATGGCTAGGTATAAGTTCAGAAGTCGTGACGTGTGGGTGTGGGTGTGTGTGTGTAGTAATTGACATGGGCCACAGTAACGGGCTTGGTGAAGCTTATGTCTAGTGTCGGAATATATATATATATATATATATATATATATATATATATATATATATATATATATATATATATATATATATATATATATATATATATATATATTGTTACGGACGGAGGGTAGAGATACGGTACTGTACTAGTCGCTAGGCTAGACTTGCTCCGACGTTAGCTATCAACAGAATAAAGTAGTACTGGGTGGCTGGTATCTGACTATCAGAGTTATGAATTGTAAGTAAAAGTACAAACCCAGCCTATATGAAAGAATGATAGCACAACCCTAAAAGACCGTCCAAACATGTACCCAGGTTCAGGTATAATGAATAAAAATGATAAGAGAAACTACTCTGACTTTCTATAATATATTAATCATATGAACAAACACAAAGACAAACAATTAACATTAAAAGAATTAATAAATGAAATCAGGATTCCCAACTATGACAGAATATGAGACAGAGTTCCCAGATTAAATAATGCACTTGCAATAATCACTCAATAAATCACTACCACTGTGTCATCACTTCAATAACGCAATACACTTAAGCACAGAATTAATCAATCAATAATAATGGTAAGTTAGCACAACACTGGCATATATAATAATGGAACATTAATGCATCACCACATACAAGTAATAATATAATAATAACAATCACAAATATATATAATACTAATAGTAATAGTTACCCCAATATATAAGAGAGTGTGACCCTATTTCATTGTGAGAAAAATGTAGAAGTAAATACAGTTATACTTATCCGATACGTCTGCGTGTCTCGTCCCGAATCTTACCACACTCGATCACTTACAAAACACACACTGTTTGTCGTCCCACGTCTCGCCAGTATCTAAATCAAGGGCTCAACCCCCCCTGCTTATATACAGTTGGCTAGACAAAGAGAGTGAACATGTTACAACAGAGTCATAGGAACGTCTCCGAATTGTTCCGTTAACATAGACTTAAACACCCATCACACATGCTCTCATTAATTAACTACTATTGGTGGTCAGTAGAAACGGAAACGGACAATTTTCCCACCAAAACCCATAAGAGGGGAAGGAATGTGTACGAATCTGGAAAACATAACAGGCCACGACATTCTCGACCTTATAACATAAGTACACAAAGAAAATGAAGTGAAATAGGTAAGCTATCTTCGAACACAGCACTGCCAGAAGTAGGCCTTCAGTACCACAACTCACAGCTACAGTCAAATTAATAGCATAACAATACATACATATCAATAATAATTCAAGCACACGTAACAATATATCAATATATATATATATATATATATATATATATATATATATATATATATATATATATATATATATATATATATATATATATATATATATATATATATATATATATATTACACTCGTCATCGAAATATGCCCCTTATAATCTTCGAATCGTACTACACTCAGGAACTCATTAAATATTGCCAAATATTTTACCAGGCTTCTCTTATTCATTAACATACAGACTAATTGATTTATTGAGCCTAAGTTAAAAGCAAAGTGCTAAATATAATCATCTCTTGACATGACATGTCATGTCAAGACAAGAAGATTATGATTGCTGGAGAAGAAAAATAACCTAAAAACATAATGTATGTGTAAGTTATGAACTCTTTTTACTGAATACATTTTTATGTGAATTTAAACAAAAAATATTATCAGGCCACCCTTAAAAGGTGTCTTGAATGGGGGGGGGATCTTTACTTTTATGAGTGACTGTACATGGTTAATATTACAGAAATTTCCGAAGGAAATAGTATACTTTAAGTTAATTAGACCACATTGATTCCCCCCCAAAAAAACAAGACCAATTTAACAAAAATTATTGTGGCCTGTTGCTTCGAATAATTTGAAGGAATTATTAGCTTCATATTTACCAACAATGTACTTCTCTTTTTTGTCAGTGATAAAGGTGCTAGAGAAGGAGATGTGAGGGACATACGAGTCAGGGAAGGCCAAGGAGAAAAGGGTACGATATGGTGAATATATGAGTAAGAAAACGTGGTTAGGATTGAATTAATTAAGTATCCTGTGATTGTGTATGGAAATTGGAGGCTTCTTATTCCACCAAACCATACCACGAAACACGCTCCATCCCTATAGGTTGTGATTTTTGGCAATATTTGAAGGACTCATTTACCTCCAAATTTCTGACTATATCACAAGGCCACTTAAGGCACCCTGTGTTGTAGTCAGAAAATTGGAGGTAAATGAGTCAAATATTGCCACGAAACACCACCTATAATGAAGGAGCTTGTTTCGTGGTATGGTTAACTGGAATCAGAAGCCTCCATTAATTTTATACACGATCACTACTGGGTCCTTTAGGGAATTATTGATATTATTATTAAGATGTGAGATTATCGTGGGCTTAACAAAGAGTGAATATAACTCCTTTAACTGGGTAGTCATTCATCTCTGCCTCTTCCGGCGCTATATGACCTCGCTGTTGCGGCGCCTAATATCAATCAATCTATCTATTTATCTATAGCTTTGACGCCTCGTTCCCTTCGGGAACTCCCCCCAAGGGGGTGGCCACGGCAGAAGTGTCTCCAGTCTTTCCTGTTCAAACACTCCCTCCTTACTCGGTCCAGCCCTCCCATCCCCTTCATGCTTCTCTCCTTCACATTCTCTTCCACTCTGTTCTGCCAGCTAACTGGTGGTCTGCCTCTCACACCATGTCCCACAACTTCACTTCTATACACCTTCTTTACAACCTCCTCACCTTTCATTCTCTTTACATGTCCAAACCACTTCACACTCAATAACAATTGCCTTCTGACTCATACCACATCTCTCATACACACTCTCATTACTTTCTCCATCCCACCTAGTAAGTTCACATGCACCTCTCAAGTAACTCATTTCCACAGCACCTATTCTCGACTGATGAGCCCTACTCAATGTCCATGTCTCCGAAGCATATGTCAGTGTTGGCAGGATTATACTATTTCGTAGTCCCCTTTCCACTTCCATACTCACACTTCTACCCTTCATTATTATCAACAGAGACCCTATGACCTGTCTACCCTTCACTGCTCTCTCCCTAATATCTCCTTCCATACTTCCATGTTTACACATTACTGTCCCCAGGTACTTAAACTGCTTCACTTCCTCCATCCTCTCACCCCTCAGAGTTACCTCACACTTCGTCCCAGTTGATACTTCTAATCTGTAAGGTGTAGCAAAGTCAATCACTTCAGTTTCTGCTCTTTCAAATACAATCACTTTATTTTTACCCACATTTACCTTCAGTTTCCTTCGTTTACATACAGACTGAAATTCGTCCACCACTCTCAGTAAATTTCCTTCACTCTCAGCCATCAACACAGTGTCATCCGCAAATAAACTTGCTGCCAAGGACCAATTCACTTCCTTCAGCCTCAACTTCACTCCTAGACCATTCACTTTGGCTTTCATTTCTCTCATACAGCCATCCATATATATATTTAACAACCATGGTGACATAACACATCCCTGTCTCAGCCCTACACTAATATTAAAACTCTCACTCAGATCACCCTCTACCCGCACACATGCTTTCGCATCTGCATAAAAAGTTTCAATTCCTTTCAGCAAAGATCTCCCAACACCATAAATTCTCAACACCTTTGACATAGCTCTCCTATCATTCCTATCGTATGCCTTCTCCAAGTCCATGAAGGCAGCATACAACTTCTTACCCTTCCAAATATATATCTCCACTATTTATTTTAATGAAAATATCTGATCCACACATCTACCCTTTCTGAAAACTCCCTGCTCTTCATTAACTTTATTCTTTGTTAATACCTTCAGTCTCTCAGTTAGAACCTCCCCATACACCTTCCCTGGTGCACTAAGAAGGCGTATTCCCCTATAGCTACCACACTCCTCCTTACTCTCCTTCCCCTTATACAAAGGTACAATTATAGCTTTCCTCCAATCCTCTGGCACCTCTCCCTGCCTCCATGCCAATGTGTATATGAGCAACATCAACTCCACCACTACCTCCCCCCCACACTCTTAACATTTCAGCAGTTATCCCATCCACCCCCGGTGCCTTTCCCATCTTCAACTTTCCTATTGCTCTCCTAACCTCTTCCTTTCCCAATTTTCCCTGTACACCATCTACCACTTGCCTCCATCCCCATGCATGTCCCCTCCCGTCCCTCCTTCATTCATCAAACGATCAAAATGCCTCTTCCATACTTCTTTAACGTCCTCACTTCCACTCACAGTAACTCCATACTTTTTCTTCATTCTCACACTACCAGACTTTCCTTCTCCTCTTTCTCTTTTAGCATCCTTCCAGAACAGTTTCTTATTTTCCCTAAACTTCTCACTCAATTTCCTACCAAACTCCTCATCCATTCTCCTTTTACTCTCACTCACCAACCTCTTCACTTGCCTCTTACGAACATTGTATTCTCTCTTCCATCTCTCTTTCACTTCCTCTGACACATTCCTCTGTAGTGTTCTCCCATATGCTTTCCTTTTCATCTCTATTGCATCTTTCACTTCTGATCACCATGCACTCCCTTTCTTGTCCCTCTTCTTCTTATATCCCACTACCTCTGCTGCTGTTCTCATTACTATTTTCTTAAACACTTCATACATCTCATTCACTTCCACTCCCTCCCCTATACTCAACCTTGCATCCTCAAGCACTTCACCCACCCTCCTCTTATATACCTCTTTGTACTCACTGTCATTCAATCTTCCACTTGCTACCTCCCTCTCGTTCCCCCCTCTATCCTTCCTCCTTTGCCCTGACTCTAATCCTTGCCAACACAGCATAGTGGTCAGAGCACTGGAACATGCCTCTCACCACTCTTGCATCCATCACATCTTTCCTCAACCTTTCGTCCACTGCCACGTAATCAATCAGACTCATCTGCTTTCCCCTTTAATCTCTCCTCTTCCATGTGTACCTGTGGATCAGACTGTGCTCGAAGCAGGTGTTGGCGAGGAACAACCCCGCTTCGGCACACACATCCACCAGGCACTCACCATTTTCATTTATTCCATTCACACCCCATTTGCCAACAACATATCCTATTCTTTCATTCCCTACCTTCCCATTCATATCACCCACAAGGCAGTCAATCAATTCATTCCAAAACTCTTTCATTTTCATCTTTCCCACCTTGGTCTGCGTTTTCACTGGTGCATACGCGCAGACCCATGCATACCTTACTATTCCAATCTTGCTTTTCATCCATACTATCCTTGTACCCTTCCTTCCATGTCCGTCCATTCCCTTCCACACCTTCCCAGACACCAACAATGAGCACCCTTCCTTTCTTCTCCCTTTACTTTCTTCGTTCATGCCAGTCCATACCACGCCTCCTTCCATTCCTTCCCACCACTTACTCTTTCCTCCATTCCTACACTCTTCCGCCTCCCATACTTTCATATGTGTCTCAGTCACCCCACACACATCTATTTTACTCCTTCTCGCACACTCCACTATTTCTCTCCTTTTCACCTCATTCACCATTCCATTCACATTAACTGCTACTACTCTCAGACATTCATCCCGTCTCCTGCCTCCCACAGGGCAGACTGGAGACCTCTCCCCGCCACTAGCCGCAGCCGTCCCGTCCACACATTGGGGGGCCGCTGGTGGCTGGCGCTCATTCCCGGAGGGACACAAGCCATCAAGATTGTCAATCCCTTCCACACATACACTAAATAATAAAATACAGCTAAAAGACAAATACCACTATTAAAATAAATTACAATCACAGGTGTGGTAGTTTTGCAGTCTGTGATTGTCTTTAGGGCTCTGTTCTGTTCTGTATGGTCTGTAGGGTGTTGTGATGAGTCTCAGCGAGGTTTGACGCCCAGGCAGGGCTTGCATAATCCATCACTGATCGAATATATTGTTTATATACTGTGATTGTAGATATTTTGTTATGTCCAAATGTTGTGCTGGCAAGTCTATTCATGCATTTGTTTTTGATGGTCGTGATGTGTTGTTTGAATGTCATGGATGTATTGTATGTTATGCCAAGTATTTTGTGTGTGTGTGTGCGTTCCAGTGTGTGAGAACTGTCACCCTTCTCACAAACTGGAACGCAGAACACCACAACACACCACACCTCACCATAAACAACACACACACACACACACACACACACACACACATACCCAAAATACTTGGCATAACATACAATACATCCATGTCATTCAAACAACACATCACGACCATCAAAAACAAATGCATGAATAGACTTAATTAAAGCCCTCCGATCACTTGCCAGCACAACATTTGGACATAACAAAAAATCTACAATCACAGTATACAGGCAATATATTCGATCAGTGATGGACTATGCAAGCCTTGCCTGGGCTTCAAACCTCGCTGAGACTCATCACAACACCCTACAGACCATACAGAACAGAGCCCTAAATACAATCACAGGCTGCACAACTACCACACCTACAGACCACTTACACCATGAAAATAAAGTCCTCAAAATCAAGGATCATCTTGACATGAGAGGCACACAAACACTTGCTGCAGCCTCCACAAACCCACACCATGCACTACACTACATGGCACAACACACACACATGCCAAGAAACATCAAAACAACACCTAGCACACGATACCACACACAAATACTATTATCTCTTATACCATGCCCACCCAAAACCAATCTCCAAAAACACATCCATACTCAAATCACTCATCAGTCCATCCAAACACTCAAAAACAACTCACAGCTGTTTGTATGACCTCCTGACATCCATCCATCTGAATCCTCCCTTCCCCGTGAGGACAGAGTCCACCTGGCCAGGCTGCGGTGTGGCCACCACCCGGCCCTTCTGACATATCAGAAGAGGCTGGATGAAGCCACTGCAGATGCCTGTCCAGGATGCAACACAGCACCCCATACTATTAAACACATTATTGAACACTGCAATACACACAACCACACTCGCCAACAACACAACATACACTCTCTGAAGGCACTGTGGGAAAGCCCGGTTCAGGCCATGGCCTTCCTCAGGAGCTCGGGGCTGTTCGGCCAGACAACTTGAGGAACTTCAACAACAACAACAATCACAGGTTAAAAACAATATTAAATTATTAAGAATAATTAAAACACTAAATAATGATAAAATTGTATAATTAACACTTTGAAAATTGAAAATAATTAGTTATAATTTAAAAAAATATTTGTCTACACTTAAACATGGAAATTAAAACCTGCATGTGGGGAAATCTATTGTGTCCCCACACCACATCCACCTTTAGCTCCACCTCTAGACTTATACAAATAAAATAATTAAAAAACAGGGAGGTGTCCCCCGAGGTGGACGTGGAGGCGGGGTGAGACTTACTTACCCTTCCTGTGGAAGTATAGGTCACCGAGCTGCTGTATGAAAGAAACGTCCCAAATTCCTGATGGTAGCGATATGTGCAGTAGCTTCACCTCTAACCCCATTGGTTACGATATTGCCACTGCGCAAAGCAATCAATCAGTCAAATCTCTGTATCTTCTGATTTGACCTTTGTATCCCTTCTCGATGAATTTTGTATACTTATTAAACAACAGATTTGGAATTATTTTTATGCACTATATAAATATCTTTCTTTGTAAAATGTATTTGAGAGTTCAGTGTTAGGTGATGAATTTTGAATACTTATTAAAGAACAAATGTGGAATTATTATTGTGCACTATATAAATAGTGATATTTCTTTGTTAAATGCATTAGAGTTCTGCGTAAGGTCTGGTTGGATGGGAGCAAAACCTTTTCCTTACCTGGTATGGTGTAGACAAGAGTATAGGAACCGTATGTGTTGCTCTTACAGCCGCTGGCCCTGTTATGGTTCATTCAATGTGCCACCCTCTCTTCTGTGTGACTCCTTTACAGTCACTCACACCTCTTACCACTATTTATACCTTCCCTCACCTCACTCACCTAACTTCTCTGATGATCCTTATTTCTCCGCTAACAATCCCTCACACCTCTTACCATTATTTATACTTTCCTTCACCTCCCTACTCATATAGTCACACACCTTTTACCAAGAGCAAATTGTATACCTTCCCTCACCTCACATACAGACTCTGATCCTTACCTCTCCGCTAACTATCACTCAAACCTCTTTTCCTACCCTTTCTTTTTCACCTTCCCTCACCTCACCTTCTCTGATTCTGTGACTCTTTATTACCTCTCCGCTCACAGTTACTCACACCTCTTCCCCTTAATTTCCCTCCTTTCCTCACCTCACCTACCTCCCTTTCTGACTCTGTGACTCTTTATTGCCTCCCCCGATCACACACATTCGATCACACCTCTTACCGTATATTTTCGACTTTTCCGTACCTCCCAAATCTGATTCTGTTAATATCTCCTTTTCCCCTCTTTCCCTTTTGTCTTTGGCACTAACCCTTCAAAGCTGCTGAATTAGGCAAGGGATAGGGTTATTATGTAAGAGTTGCTTTTGTACCAAAATAATACATTCTCCTTAAATTGTCTACATACTGCTGTTAAATTTATCGGATACTAAAGGATGTGTTAATTTATAGGGCACATTACAAAGAACAACCGCTTTAATCTCACAGATTCGAAAATATTTTTGCGTGAAATAATAATTATTTTATTTATCATTCTTTGACCAACAGGGAATATTTTTCCTCCTTCTGTGAATTTCGTTCACATAGAACTAAACTAAATGAGTAAAAATCTACGTAATATCACAGTGAGAAACTGTTGGATTTTTTTTGTTCAGACTAGCAGTTGACGACGGCGTGGACTGCTGCTACAACAAGTATTAATAACACATTCAGTAGCAATAACAACCAAGCAAAATGTAAACTAACATGTATGGAGTCGTAAATATGAATGAAGGACTATTGTGTTCCTGTCGCTATCAAAGTGTCAGATGAAAATTTACGATCGTTTATTAAGAATTGAGCAAACAAGGATGAACAAACATTGGTAAGGGTTGGAAGCGATTGAGCTAAATAAATATAGCCTAATCAGTAAAGACAAAGAGTGAGAACTAAAGCCAATAGGTAGTAATTTATGGGGAGAACCTCATTTTGGTATATAGGAAGAGGGTTCCTAAATCATCCCAACTATGTTACGAAACAAATGCACATATAATAACATTGTGGTGACTTGCTTCCTATTATATTTTGGAGGAATCATTGGTCCTCTAAATAACTGCATTGAGATTCACCCCTGAATGCCAACACCAGTATGGGAGTCCAATATATATATCTAATATATAAAACACTCTGTCTGTGTGTCTGTCTGTTTAGCCGCTATGCACAGCCGTATCGTTTCACCTAGAGTAATAATTTTTGCATACGTTTTATGGCTACAACTTAGAGAGTGTCTTGGTCCTATATTTTTTTTTTTCAAGGATTAACCGATTAAAAACTACTTTTTTCCTCCCCCCCCCCAGCTGACAAATGCTGGTAAATTTTGTCATTTTTCAACTTTCATGTAGGCAAAAAAAAATCTTAAAGAATGAAAGAGCTTGAATTTACACACCAGGAACTGAAAACGGGAGCCTTCTAGGTGTACGCAAAAGCGTATAACAAGAGCATCAAAGTCTTCAATTTTTTTTTTTAATAAAATATTATCTCCTGAAACAATCAAAGCAAACCACATGCTCTCTCTCTCTCTCTCTCTCTCTCTCTCTCTCTGTACATGTAATCATGTTCTTAGACAGACAGACAGACAGACAGAGACACAGACAGAAAGACAGAGACACAGACAGACAGACAGAGACACAGACAGAGACACAGACAGACAGACAGATATAGATAGATAGATAGATAGATAGATAGATAGATAGACAGATAAATAGATATAGATAGATAGATAGATAGATAGACAGATAGATAGACAGATAAATAGATATAGATAGATAGATAGAGAGAGAGATAGATATATAGATAGATATATGGATAGATATATAGATAGATAGATAGATATAGATAGATAGATATAGATAGATGGATATAGATAGAGAGATATAAATAGAGATATAGATAGATAGATAGATAGAGATAGATAGATAGATAGAGATAGATAGATAGATAGATAGATAGATAGATAAAGATAGATAGATATAGATAGATAGAGAGATAGAGAAATATAGATAAATATATAGAGATAAATATATATATATAGATAGATAGATATAGATAGATAGATAGATAGATATAGATAGATAGATATAGATAGATATAAATAGATAGATATACATATAGATATAAATAGATATAGATAGATAGATATAGATAGATTGATAGATAGATCCTCGGACAACGTCGGGTATCCCTGCTAGTATATATATATATATATATATATATATATATATATATATATATATATATATATATATATATATATATATATATATATATATATATATATATATATATATATATATACAGTATATCAAAGAAAGCTAGCGCGGCGATTAAGTTTTAACCAAGATCATTAAAAGTGAATGAAAGGTATACAATACATTAATTAAGGAGATTGTATAGTGTCCATAATTCTGGTTAATCTGAGATAACTGATTCCTCCAAATAATTTCAAGCAGCAAGCAACCATTATTTCTGTTAATTTGGTTGTGTTTCCTGGCATACTTTGGAGGAATCAATGCTCTCAAATGTACCAAAATTATATTACCCACTTAAGGGGGGGTTCTCTTGTTGATAAATAGGTAGGCTACTGATTCCTCCAAACTATGCCACGAAACAGATCTCCTATTAGTACCATTAAGGACGTCTGTTTCCTGCCATAGTTTGGAGGAATCAGAGACTTTCCTTTTTACCAGCAAGAGAACCTCCCCGGTCTGACTATAAGTAGTGTAACACCATCATTTACAGAAGATAATGTGGAGGACTACTTTGTATTGTTTAAAAATGTTGCTAAAGGCATGGATTGGACTCCGTAACAATGGCCCGTTATGTTACAACTGTACTATGAGGGTAAGGTTGCACCACGTATGTTTCTGCTGAACCGGATGTGAGAAGAGACTACAATTGCCTTAAACTTGCCATACTTAAAGCATGGTCGTGACTTAAAGCTTATCATTTGCTCTATCGGCAGGGCTTCAGGAAGGTTCATACGGTAAGAAGCCTGTTGAAACACTCGCTGTGTTTTCACGTAGCATGACTACAACTTTCAATAATTGGTTAACTAGTCGAGAAGTGACAAATTACGAGGATTTAAGGGACCTTATTTTGTTGGAGAATTTTCTTTGAAAAATTGAGCCTAGTAGTAGCGTATCATTTTAAAGAAACGAACGTAGACATTCTCTCATCCGAAGTTATCGAGGCTGATGAATTTGTATTAAATAACTGATTGCATTGGAAGAAATCCCTTAAGGATTCATATAAGTATAGTAACACTGGTAATTCCATTAGCAAAGCTGCTCCCCTTTACAAACCTGGCGGATTCTCATCACACAGTCCTCAGGTTACTTCCAAGGTCATAACTAGTTCTCAATCACACAAAAGTAATTATGTTATTTGTAAGGATACATGTACTTATTGTGGAAAACCTCACCATTTGGTTGTTAACTGTTGATCCAAAGCTAAGAAGGAGAGAACGAAGAAGTCTGTGACAGTGGTGGTGTTAGAGTCCAGTGTGGACACATCCCAAACTGACTCAAGACAGCTACGAGAGGATGAAGTAGATTCGTAAAGTGTGTGATATAACCCATGTTGGGAGTAGCTACCCCTCCCCCAATAGTTGTTATAGACAATTACCGCCCATTCATTTCATCCGGAATTGTGAAGCTGAATGATCGTGTACAGGCGGTGGCAAAAGTCCTGTCGCCTCACTTGCTTCACCGAGGCACGCGATGTTCATAGACTCGAAATTATTAGGTGTAGAAAACTTGCGTATTTCTCGAGTCCATGAACACTGTGCGTCTCGGTGAAACAAGTGAGGCGACAGGATTTCTGCCGCCGACTGTACATGTAATCCGCATCTTGCATGATACTGGAGCATCACGCACACACTCCTGATGTTTGTCTAACTGACAGTTATGTTGTGTTGAAGGATGTACCAGGTCAGATGAGTCACACCACCACCGCCACAAAACGTAAACAACAACATGAATCTTATGGATGATAAGGACCAGTTTGACTGAATTGGTCCTTGTAATTAATAGTTTTGAAGAAGAAAAGAGGAAAGACTACCATAGACTTGATTTATTGTCCATGTTTGCATTCAATGAAGACCACACGTGTACCCGTCACTACGAGATGTAAACACAGTAAAATATCGACATCGTATTTTCTACTTTAAGTGTGTTTTTTGTTGTTCTTCGAAAATATTTGTATAGCAAAAATGTTTTTTTATATTAATCCACCTTTTTTACTTAGAATTAATTTATATAAGTACATTATTTATTGACTTGGTGCTGTATACGAGGATTTTAATGGTCTTGGCTAGGGATCCATTCCATGCCGCCGCGGCTCCTCGTTCATGGGACGTTATTCCGCCAGTCCTGCGTGTACCTCGTACGCGGTGCTAGTGTGATACCCCCTTTAATGAGCCACTAACCGGTGAGCTCGAGAAAGAGTTGCCTGAAACCTTTTCTATCTGTGCTATCATGAGGTAACTGACCCAATTAGTTGCCCTCTCTGAGCACAATGAAATCCCCCTTACTCCACCCTCTGTTGTGAATGGTGAAAGTGAGGATGAAATTAGTGGTGTGGGGTTAAATGAGGATTCAACAGAGTTAGATGGTGTTCTAACTGAACCCAAGGATATAGATCTGTCTGACACATTTATGGCCGATTTGCCTTATAACACTCCCCTTAACTGTTCTGATGGAACTGCAACAGGCAGACAAAGAATGTCAGAAGTTGACTGCCAAGGTTGTAAGTGAGGAAGAGTGAGAGTGAGTTAGGTTAATGTTATTATAGGAAATAAGGTATGTTGTGGAGAAGATTTCACCTACCACAGAAACCCATTGATGGTGGATTATGGGACGTTCACTAAGTGGTAGTCCAAAAGGCATGTCTCCACACCCTGATTGAGATGGCACATTACATTCCTTTGCCAGGGCATCTGGGTGTGCAAATGCCCTTGAGCGCATCCATTCACACTTGTACTGGCAAGGAATGCAGGTGGATGTTGCTAAGTATTGTAAGGTGTGCAATAGGTAAAAATTACCTATAAGTAACTTAAAAAGAAAGATATAATATATTTTCTTTCCTGTTAACAAGTTAACATTCTGACTAGCTACAGGACTGGCAAATGGCAATGCATGAAACCTATAGTCCTTAAGTTTTATGAAGGCGAAATGCTGTGGCCGGGATGCATATTCCGAAACTGTTGTTAATTTTGGCACCATCTAAATTATCATCCAATCAGTCGCCTTTCTCTCGTCATGACGTCACCTCTAATTGACCAATCACACTCTTCCAAAGGTATGACGTCATAGCGTCGTTCACTCCAACGTATACAATTACACCAATTATTATTATTGTGCATAGTAATACTAATAATGATTATTATAATACGTTATTATTATTATACATAAATATCAGCCAAAGAAGTGCATTCTCGAGCATAATATCTGATCCATGGAGGTCTGATACAATTTTGTTTAAGTAATTGCCATCATGACGTATCTGGCATCTGCTACATGCACCACAGACCGAGAGTTGCCAAATTGTCAATTTTGGAGCTAGATTCGGCACTTTATAGAACAATATAGCTCTTACAATTTGGCTTTAGTCCCATTTGACAGCTGCTTTTCTGTGTTTTTGTTGCGCATTTCTTGGTGGTTTTAATTATTTCAGAGTCGTGGCATAATAAAGAGTAATAAATAAATAACAATCAGCGCCTTAAGAAAATTCAAGTTGGCAACTCTGCACAGACCGCAGTACTCGGTGCAGTTGGTGATTTGATGCAAATTGCCAGGACATTGAATAATCCCACCCCAGTGGGGTACCCTTATGGTGTACTGGCTAGAGGTGTCGCCACGTATGCTAGAGGTCCCGGGTTCGATCCCCGGTAAAAACATCACCGAGTTTTAAGAGAGATCAACTTCTGGAGTTCCTACAAACCCTACATTAAACTATTGGTGATTCGATACCGTTCACAGTGAAGTGAATGCTTCATTCATTCCTCCTGACACGTCTTCTCTCCCACATTACCTCCTATATAGCTCCGCCCTCATTTCTCACCTCATCTCCCATTAACATCCCCCCTCCCTCCACCTGCAACTGTTGACAGATCAATCACCTTAGGGAGGACAAGGTGTTGGGACAACCTGTAGGCTACATATCGTTATTATTCTAGAAGGCAAATCAACCAACAAACCTCTTATTTAATATGATATGACCCCAGAAATTGAGTCAACCTGTACACCTATGGTTTATGACCATGTCGTATCATATGCATAGTACTGTATGAAAATTTAAGCTTCACAGGCTCGTTGTTCTTATAACCATAGAAGTTTATGAATTTATACCCTGTATATTGCAATGTTGTCTGGTGAATATGTTTGTTCGAAGATTATATCCTTCATTATATTATATTCATTATATCCTTCAGGAAGCTCTGAGTAAACGACAGGACTTTTGACACTGATTGTACTCAAAGATGGTAGTGATTAGTGAAATATGGCCTGTCCAGAAATCAGGGTTTAGCAACCATGATCTCATCGACCTCCTGGCATATAGAGGGAAGGTATCGACAGAGAGGATGGTGGTCATACTATAGATTGACGTTCATTGTAGCCCAACCTTAGCGTGAATAAGACGTTTTCTATATATTCCTTCACTATGGCATATTGTGTTGTTTCTATTTCAACAAAATAAGAATACAATTTTTTGTATTTGCTTGTATGGATACAATGCAGTAGGCCATTACATATAGTAATATTTAAAACATTAAGACATTTCACCCCACTTGTCCTTATTATGGACAATAGTACGAACTAATAATAAGCTTCCTTATGATGGACAATTGTACGAACAAATAGCTTCCACGAACATTCAGTGCTTATCTTCAGTCACCCATTAATAGTGGAGCAGGAACTATACATACTAGCTTTGTTTGCACATAATTTACGGACGCTTCTTATAACCAGAGAAGGCGTCCAGACATTTGGTTTGTTCATTAGCTTGTTCAAACACTCGGGAGTGTGTGTGTGTGTGTGTGGTTGTAGTAATTTGATTCTCATGGGTCCTGCCTACCTGTATGTATGGTTGCATGCCTGTTGATTGACGCTACGGCGCAGTTAATTAATTAAAAATAAATAAAACATTCGGAACTTGTACAGTAATAGTCAAAAGTCCTGCATCTCCATCAAATGAAACTGCCTCAGGAAATGATGTGCAAGTGGCCGACTTTCACTCACGTGATGCAGGACATTTGACCGTGGCAGTACTTGAGTCGGACATGACAGAAAACTATTGCTCATTTCCAATGTTAAAGGAATACAACTACACTATTTTAGCCTTGCTCATTTCAATGGCATGGGTAGCCTACATGAAATAGGGCAAAATACATATATATGTGTCATATGTAATAAAGCCTCGCAGAATTCGCATTTGTTCGTTTTTTTTCATCAATAATGTCCCTGCCAAAGTGTTTCAGGCCCACTTCGAAGCAGTGGATCATTTCCTCCTCTTCCAGTACGAGACGTACGTTTTAGTTTCAAAGCAGTGCCAGGTTCTATTCCATGCCATGAATGAACGCTTAACATCATTTTTTTTTTTTTTTTGCTTAATTGATTGATTCATTGATGCAACTAGGCATCTGGCGGTGCAACAGCTAGGGTCATATACTGCCCAACTGGGACAATCGACAATAATATGCCGTACTGTCAAAGGGACCAGACAATCATCACACTAGGGAGGGTGAGCCCTCTCCATTAAAAAGCCATGAGTCAATAATGTGTGGCCAATGCGGAGACGAACAAGAGCCGTCTCCCACCGGCGGGACAGGCCGCTGTAGCTCCATAAACCAAGGCGTTGGCGGATGTCATGGAGCTTATTAGCCCCGACTGCGTCCCATCTGTCCTGCCAGCAGAAACGAATGGCAGCATCTTAATAGAGTCGAAGGTCCACTGCAGGGACAGGATAACGCCTGGCAGGAAGCCCAGAACTTGAGACCGCAGCCTTAGCCAGGGCGTCAGCCCGCTCATTGCCATCGACACCCTCATTGATTGATTGATGGATATTAGGCGCCGCAACATCAAGGTCCTATAGCGCCAGAAAAAAGGTGATAGAGAGGTATGACAGCAAGCAGGAAGGAAATAAAAAGAAAAGGGGGACAGTTGAAGAACTGAAAGATGGGAACTATTTTGTCTGGTCTTTCACTAGCGACCTTCCTAGCATGGGAAACCCTCTCTCCCCGAAATCGAGGCAGAGCAGGGGCCGGAGCCCCCTCTAGTCTAGCTCGCCAGGTCTCAGACACACAAGTCCCCCACCACGGCAAATTATTTCCCGTTGGGGGGACGACACCCACATGGGCAAGGAAACAAAAGAAAGTGACTTTGCGACCACGACGACCCAGGAGGACAAGCCACTCAAGGATGGCCAACACCAGGGGATGGGGAGAGTTAAAATTGCACAAGGCCTGCAAGGCACTACAGGAATCACTATAAATAGTAAAAGAAGGCTGAGGGAGAGTAAAATCACTTGGATGGCATATAAAATGGCCGAGAGCTCAGCAGTGAAAATCGACATGACAGAAGGAAGTCTACCGCCACGGCAAAAGTCAGGAAAGACAACTCCAAAACCAACTCTACCATCAGACTTTGACCCATCTGTGTACACAGGGAGGGACTCCTTGTGAGTGAAGGCATGTTCTAAAAACAGGGAACGAGCCACTGGAGGAGGAAGAGATTCTTTTTTGTCTGTAAAACAGGGAAAAACTTCTGGAAGAAGCCATGGAGCCACCCTGGGGACCCTCACAGGAAGGAATCTGGAAATCTTCAATTCCCATCTCCTCCATAGCCTTCCTGACCCGGAAGCCAAAGGGCCAAGGTGTACGAGAATGTGAAAGGTAATAATTAGACATGATATCAGATGACACCGCCAAGCAAGGAAGGGAGTTGGGAAGTCGATGTAATCGATGCCAACAACGAACCATTGAGGACTGGCGACCTAGAGGTGGTTCGTTAGCGTCCACCAGGAGACTGGGGATCGGTGATGACCTGAATGCTCCAGTTGTCAGACGTCTTGGCAGGAGAAAATCGATACCCATGAGGACCAGTCCAACGTGACACTCTGTCAAGGGCAAGCTGCTTCCGCCGCTCCGCCACTGACATACGGGAGGCAGCAAACCAGACTGCTAGGTCATCAACGTACATCGAGTTGGCTATACCGTCCGGAAGGGATGAGGCAATGGCATTAATTGCTACTGCAAACAATGTGACACTGAGGACACTTCCCTGAGGGATGCCCTCCTCCTGTGCAACAGATGCTGAGAGAGCTGTACCAACCCTTACAGAAAAACTGCGACCAATAAGAAACTCTTTAAGAAAGCACGGAAGGCGACCTCGCAGGCCATATACATGGAGCTGCTGCAGGATGCCATATTGCCATGTAGTGTCATATGCTTTCTCTAAATCAAAGAATACATAGGTGTTGATGTCGTGCAAAGGCCTCACATGCAGCAGCTTCCAACCTGACCAGAGCATCTGTAGTAGAACGATGTTTACGTTAACCCGACTGGGACGGAGACAGAAAATTACCCCGTTCCAAGAAGTATACCAGTCTGACATTGACCATCTTCTCAAATAGTTTACATAGACACGAGTTCAAAGCAATTGGTCGGTAATTGAGGGCAACACTAGAGTCTTTGCCTGGCTTGGGGAAAGGAAGGATGGTAGCAACCCTCCACCCAAAAGGGAAGACACCCTCCACCCAGATTCTGTTATATAAAGGTAAGAGAAATGAGATTGCCTCCTCACCCAAGT
Organism: Petrolisthes manimaculis; assembly: GCA_034508575.1. Classification (NCBI taxonomy): domain Eukaryota; kingdom Metazoa; phylum Arthropoda; class Malacostraca; order Decapoda; family Porcellanidae; genus Petrolisthes; species Petrolisthes manimaculis. The sequence continues at coordinate 399,036 of JAWZYT010001119.1, forward strand.
GTCACAACATTGCATATGGGATGTTGTCTGGCCCAGGAGAAGTGTCCCCACAGAGAGAGAGAGAGCAGAATGCAGGTCTCTCAGGGTGAATATATGGTCATAACTTTCATTCTCGTTCCCTGAGAAATCCAGGACATTGCGCTCCTTGGCTCTTAACTCATGCCTGACTGCCAGAGGTCGAGAGTCACGGCTGGAGACTCTAGCAAAAGCCTCCGCCATGGTATTGGCCACTGTCAAACTATCCATAATCTGAACTCCATTGACCTTAAGTACAGGTGGAGAACTAGGAGAAAACTTCCCCGCCATCTTACGGACTCTCTTGAACACTTGGGTGAGTGGAGTTTTACTATTAATTAAAGACACATAGGCCTTCCAAGATGCACGTCGTGCCTCTTTTAAAACTCGTCTAGCCCGGGCCCTTGCCCGTCGGAAGTCCTTTAAAAGAGTTGTGTCCCCACGATTGTGACGAAGGTGAGAGAAAGCAGCGCGCTTCTCCCGCACAGCAGTGGTGCAGACTGGTGACCACCAAGGGACAGGACGTTTGGGAAAGTAGACAGAAGTTTTAGGGATAGAGTTGAGAGCGGCTGAGTGGAGTACATCAGTGAAATATGTTACAGCCTCATCAGAGCTACCAAAATCGGCTACTGAAGAGACCGAAGAAGTTAGCTTTCTACAAAACTGCCAGTCAGCCTTCTCTAATTTCCACCTAGGAAGACGAGACTGAGGTTCATACTTGTTACCTTCTAAAAGTATAGGGAAATGGTCACTACCATATAAATCAGGCAACACTCTCCAAGTAAAATCTAACAGAGCATTGGGTGAGCAAAGGGAAATGTCAATGGCGGTAAAAGTCCCAGTTGGGCTATTAAAATGTGTCACATCTCCCGTATTTAAAACCCCTAATCCCTCATCTTCAATAAAAGAAGCTAATAAAACACCTCTGGGGTTGATCGAACTATCACCCCACAGAGGATGACGCCCATTAAAATCACTAAATATCAACACCATCAAGCCTCAACTGGTTAATTGGGCCACTGCCAACTGGCCCAATCTTTTAGAAGAAAGAATACTGGCAAGAATAAGAACCAACTACACAAGGATAACACACCTTGATCCTTATATAGACAAACGTTTTCCACCGCATTGTAACACCTGCAATGCGGTGTTATCTATCAGTCATATCATCCTGCATTGTCGGCGATTTGTGGGGGAACGTGCTTCCCTCATAAGTTACTGTGATGCAGTAAAAGTCCCTTTCACACTCTTAGCTCTCTTACGTGATGGGGAGTGTGGTGTGACTGATAAATTGATGACTTTCTTGAGGAACAACGAACTGATCAGGGTGATGTGACTTTTTATTACTATTGTTGTTACCATTTTGTATATATCTTTTCAATTATAAATATTATATGTATTGTATATATATAATCTATAATTATGATGTATTAACTAGCTTTAGCGATTGTCTAAGATAGGTTTAGCGATTTGTCTATCTAGGTTTAGCGATTGGCTTGAATAGGTATTAGTCTAGTTAACTATTGGTTGAGTAGGTATATAGATTTAAATTATTAGCTAGCATGTATAATTAAGAAATATTTCATTTGTATATAGCTGCAAACTACAACAATAATTAATATTTAAGTTTAGTTTTAAGTTTAAATGTAATAATAATAATAATGATAATGATAATGATGATGATGATGATAACAACAACAACAACAACAACAACAACAACAACAATAACAACAACAACAACAACAACAACAACAATAATAATAATAATAATAATAATAATAATAATAATAATAACATTTATGATTTATGATTTATGATTTAGCGTTAGTGTTAGTGTTAGCGTTAGTGTTAGTGTTGTTAGTATTGTTAATGTTATTGTTATTGTTATTGTTATTGTTATTATTATTATTATTATTAAATGCATAAAATAATATGCAGAATGTTAAAAAAGAAAAAGAAAAATGGCCTTAATGACCATCACCAAGGTCGATAGGCCGGGAATTTTTTTTGACAAATTAGGAGTTCACATCCAACCATGGCTCAGACAACACCTACAGCCGATCACACCACTTCCCCTGCCGACCGTCTTGTTGGCAGGGTGAAGTGGTTTAACCATTTGAAGGGTTATGGATTTATTACCTCAGACTCGCGAGATTATTTGGCTACCAACGTAGCCAGACCTTATAGTGGGCATGTCCGATGCTCACTCCATGCCCTTGGGAGGAGAACTTCTAACGCCCAACCACCATAGCGACGGTATCAGCAGGCAGACATCGTCACCGTCTGCACAAAGACTGCTGTTCCCTCAGCTGCAGAAGGGCTAGGTCGTCTCTCTGACCTCCTCCTGCACATCTTCAGGAGAAATGGCTTACCACTAATAGCCATTTCTCCACCAAGAAAAGAGGCAATAAGCCAGCACTACGGGGGAAAAGCAGAACGGATGCACCACCACCACCACCACCACCATCCCCACTGGACCATCCGTCCACCCCCGTCGCCGGTTAATGTTGCCTCGCCCACTAAACCGGGCGAACAGTGTGAAGGCACAACCACCACTACCACCACCTGAGCCTTCCGAACTGGACTCTGCGACGGAGGAGGATACTCAGGTCCTTGACACCAGTTCCTGCTCTGGCTCCTACACCACCACCACGAGAGATGACACAACTGACAACATGGATCTGAAAGATGAAGGGGAATGGCAGACTGTTAAGAAGAAGAGGAGGAGGAGGAATGACAGCCCACCCACCAACCCACCACCCACAGTCACCGTGGACTGGTGGATGTCTGCCTCTTGTCGCCTCGACCTCTTTCACCAGCATATCCCCAGTTACCAAGACCCTGACATCTTCCAGATCAGGGAAGTCTGGACCAGTAGCAGATTGACATCACAGGCCAGCTTTGCCAAATCTAAGCCAACTGTCTCTGGTAGCAATGACGTGAAAAAGAAAAGAAAGAGTAGAAAGAGAAAGAAAAAATAAAACACTGCCTTAATGCTCACAACTATGGGTGATAGGAAACAAATAAATACAAATTAGAAATACAGCTGCCGCTGAACAAGGAATGTATTATTACTTACTTATCCTATCATAGCAACTAATGGACTAAATATGGCAACGAGATGCACACATAAACTTCTCACAGTTCTTGCACAGGATAGTAAAGGAGCCACTCTTATTAGTTGCCGTACCAACACTGGTAATAAAACAACACTCTTATCTCTCCCGAGACAGTGTTGTGGCCTTCATAGACCTGTTAAGTGTCTTCGATATTACTAATAGAGACATAATTTTGGATCAACTAATTAACATTGGGGTAAAGGGTAATCTTTTGTGTTCAGTCCTTTGTGCAGTTTTCATCTTGGTACTGTTGCCTCCAAAAATTTCGAGACACTATCTACTAGAGTCTAGCAGGTAGTGTATCGAAATTTTTGGAGGCAACTGTACGCCTCAAGGGGATGTTCTAAGCCTGCATTGTTTGTTTAATATATTGATGCATCGGTTGCTCACTTCTCTCTGTGATATTCCAGGAACTACAATTACATACTATGCTGATAATGTGTTCATTCTACCTCACCAAGGGATCTCCAACGGTTTCTTGACTCGTTTACTGTGATTTACTCTCACTGTGACATTATTTTCCCCCCAGATGAAAGCAAAATATTAATCTACCGCCTTCCTCAAGCTCTGCCAGTTTTCACCATTGGAGGGACTGTCTTTCCCATGTGTTCCCAGTACCACTACCTGGGCGCACCAGTCAATATTTCTGCTGTTTTCCCTGCATGCCAGGCGCCAGGACCATTCTATTGTCCAGGACTTGTTGGGTCGCCTCCAGCGCCGACTTAAGCCACTGCAATGACTCAGTAACAACTCTTTGGGCATCTCTATCCCTGTGGCCAAGACCATATAATTATATTGCAGTTATTCGTTCCGTTGTTGACTACCTCTCTCTTGCTTTGATTCCTAGGACTACTCTGGAGACATTAAAAACATTTCAAAGTGGAGCGATGAGAATGTCAAACAGGATAGTGAATATGCAGTGTGAGTTGCGTCTTCTTTATTAGTCGATTTTTTTTAATTCTAATGAACCACACGAGTTCAGTGTTACAAAAAGATGTTTCTGTTTTCTGGCATTGTTTGAAGTCATCAATAGTCCTCTAATTCACCAAAACAAATTATCCTTTTAACTGCTGACTAATGTTTTCTTGAAAGCATTGCATTAGTAACTACTATTACGCCATGCATCATAATACACAAAAATATTTGTAAACGCATAGCAACTATTCATACTGTTATTTTTATGCTTTGAACACTTTGTTAGATGTATATTCTAACAAGGGCTGTACTGAAGGTTCTAACAATGGTTCTAGTTTCTAAAAAGCACTGTAATATAGGTTCTAACAAATATGTGTTGTTAATGTGTTTGATAGTGGTTGTTGAAGGTTCTAGCAAGGGTTGTTTGATCTAATAAGAGTTTTAAGGTTTTTACAAGAGTTCTATATTCTAAAAGGGCTGTAAATTCTAACAGGGGCCGTAGATTCTAATAAGGACTGTTGGTTATAAGAAGGGTTGTATGTTTTAACAAAAGCTCTAAGTTCTAACAAATGTTGTATGTTCTAACAAGGGTATAAGGTTCTAACAAGGGTTCTACGTTTTTAACAAGAGCTGTAGGTTTTAACAGGTTCTAGGTTCTAACAAGGGCTCTAGGTCCTAACAAGGACTGTACGTTCTAAAAGATGTTCTAGGTTCTAACAAGTGCTGTAGGTTCTGACTGTGGTTTTTAGTTCTACCAAATGCTGTAGGTTCTAAGTTCTAACAAGCGCTGTAGGTTCTAACAAGGGCTCTAGGTTCTAACAAGTGCTGTTGGTTCTGACTGTGGTTTTTAATTCTAACAAGTGTTGTAGGTTCTAACAGGGGTTCTAAGTTCTAACAAGTGCTGTAGGTTCTAACAAGGGCTCTAAGTTCTAAAAAGGGCTGTAGGTTTTAACAGGTGTTCTAGGTTCTAACTAGTGCTGTAGGTTCTAACAGGCTCTAAGTTCTAAAAAGGGCTGTAGGTTCTAACAGGTGTTCTAAGTTCTAACAAGTGTTGTAGGTTCTAACAGGGGTTCTAAGTTCTAACAAGTGCTGTAGGTTTTTAGTTCTAACAAGTGCTGTAGGTTCTAAGTTCTAACAAGTGATGTAGGTTCTAAAAAGGACTGTATATTCTAACAAGTGCTGTAGGTTTTAACAGAGGTTCTAAGTTCTAACTGGGGTTCTAGGTTCTAACAAGGGCTGTAGGTTCTAACAGGGGTTCTAAGTTCTAACTGGGGTTCTAGGTTCTCACAAGGGCTGTAGGTTTTAACAGGGGTTCTAAGTTCTAACTTCTAACAAGGGCTGTAGGTTCTAACAGGGGTTCTAAGTTCTAACTGGGGTTCTAGGTTCTAACAGGGGTTCTAAGTTCTAACTGGGGTTCTAGGTTCTAACAAGTGCTGTAGGTTTTAACAGGGGTTCTAAGTTCTAACTGGGGTTCTAGGTTCTAACAAGTGCTGTAGGTTTTAACAGGGGTTCTAAGTTCTAACTGAGGTTCTAGGTTCTAACAAGGGCTGTAGGTTCCTGCAGTACAACACAGTGGCTGTCGGCTGATCTGACCGTCAAATTGCCAGGGACCTTCACACAGACTGCAGTTGAGATAAACCTTTGGAATGAACAAAATTATTAGTAAAAAAATGCAAATTATCAAAATGAATTAGTTATAGCAAAACGACTCTGTAAATCAATTTAAATTGTCGGTAGTATATATATATATATATATATATATATATATATATATATATATATATATATATATATATATATATATATATATATATATATATATATATATATATATATATATATATATATATATAATTGGTACAAAAATTACCGTTAGGAATAAATATATGTAAATTATAATAAATAAAATCTATATATACAAAACAGTCCGTCTGTCTTTCCGTTTGTCTGTCTGTCTGTTTAGCCGCTATGCACAGCCGTATCGTTTCACCTAGAGTAATAATTTGTACATATGGCTAAAACCTGGAGAGTGTCTTGGCCCTATAATTTTTTTTTTTTTCAATGATTAACCAATTAAAAACGACTTTTTTCCTTCCCCCCCCAGCTGACAACTGCTGGTAAATTTTGTCATTTTTCAACTTTCATGTAGGCAAAAAAAAATCTTACAGAATGAAAGAGCTTGAATTTACAAACCAGGAACTGAAAATGGGAGCCTTCTAGGTGTACGCAAAAGCGTATAACAAGAGCATCAAAGTCTTCAATTTTTTTTTAAATAAAATAGTATCTCCTGAAACAATCAAAGAAAACTGATAGAGAACCACATGCTCTCTCTCTCTCTCTCTATGTACAGCTCCGGACAGATCAATGGTCCACACCATATCCACCTGTGTCTTGGTTTGGGCCTCATCGTATCTGGCAACAGTTGGAGGTGGAGGGAGGGGGGGATGATAGTGGGAGAGAAGGAGAGAAATGTGGGCGGGGCTATATGGAGGGTAACGAATTATCAGATAGAGAAGACGGTGTGTCAGGAGGAATGAATGAATAGTATCGAATCACCAGTAGTTCAAAGCAAGGTTCATCAAACTTTTTCAGTCGTGACCCAGTTTTTACTATGACATCATTCTAGCGACTCATACAGAAAGATGTTACAAATGACCAGAATTATCAACCTAAGAAACTACAAGGCCAGAAAATGAAATGCAATAATTATGATTAAAAAGTATTATTTACTGAATTATAAACACTGCGGCCACTTTTGTAGTATTATTATTATATATATTTTTTTTTTTTGCATTCCTAAAATAAATAAACTTTTTTATTATTTAATTAAACTAAAATAACACTATTTCAAATACTATTATGTCAATACAGAATGATTAGGACACACATACACACTTTCCTACATGATAGACTATCTTTTATTACTGTTATACAGATTATAAACTATAGTTTGTGCAAGGAGGTAATACACTTTTGATATACAGTCATGGAGCGCCAAATTCCTTCAAAGTATGACGAGAATCAGGACCAGATTGACAAATAAATGGTGTCTAATTGCCTGGAATAGATTGGAAGAATATGTTGCTCCAGATATACAGTAGCAGACATACAAAACAGACATGCCTGAAACGGGCACCCCTCATTGAGCGTAGGGGCCCGTCCTATTCTACAGTATACTTGATAAGTGGTCCCGTTTAAATTGTCTCTATTTCATATGTCTCTACAACTGTACCAACTCTATAATATCACTTCATTCTCAATTAGCCAAGGCCCTTCCTACCACCTTAGATTTACTAACTTGTCCGCATACAATAGTCCTGGACGATACCGCTTGACATAATAATTTATACTCAGGGTTCAATTGTTAATTAATATAGGTTATTGCATGATAACTCTCTCTCTCTCTCTCTCTCTCTCTCTCTCTCTCTCATAGTGTTAAGAAACTTTAGAAGATCAGTTACCTTGCTGCAGTCAGTAAATTTGTGATCCGTTAAAGCCCACAAATATAATATCCGATTATAAAATAAACTTATAAAGGAAACAGACGCCATTAATGTTACTAATAGGGGATCCGTTTCCTAGCATAGTTTGGAGGAATTATTATTTCTCTAATTTACCAAAAAGAATCACCCCTTAATCATATTCTCCCTCATCCTACAGGGTTTTCCAGGATTAGGGTGATTTACTTTCATTCTCAAATCAGAATATCTAACTCGGGTACTTACAGCTTCACCGGTGATCTCATTGTAACCCATTGAGGCTGCTTGGCTACACATATTTTGTCCAACAGTATTTCCGTCCAACATTATGTGGTTTAAGTCTCCATCATTGGTCAGAAGAGTCCACTGTAAGAAGAACAATTATTTTATTAAAACCTGGATATAACGCGAATACACCATTATTACAAGAATACATACATTCATCCATTCATACATACATTCATAAAAAAAAATTAACTTAACTTTTTTATAATTTAATTAAATTTGAAATAACATTCTTTAAAATAATATTAAGTCAATACAGAATTCTTAGGACAGAAACGATCACTTCCCTAAATGATAGCTTATCACTTCTTACTCTTATAATATATATTATGTATAAACTAAAGTATGTGTAAGGAGGTAATATACTTTTGACATATTATAGTGCATTTTGTTTTATATGATCCGACACTGGACATAGGCTTAATCAAGCCCGTTACCGTGGCCCAGGTCAACTGCTGCTCACACACACACACGCACACATCACGACTTCCGAACTGGTACCCAGCCACAGAGAGAGGGAAGTGAGGGTTATTCCCAAATACTCCAGCTGTTATGGTACCAGTGAGGGTGTTTTACGACGTTCGGTGGCCTTATAGTTAGTGCCTGACACTCAAATCGGAAGAGCAGAACACTAACCACTTGGCCACCTCCACTACAAGTCCCTTACTTGGCCAGCAAATGTTTTCTCAAGCTTCACTTAATCTTTTTTTTCGCTCATTGAACACCACCAATTATCTTACCATGCTTTTGTTATTCATTTTACACTCAATGAGAACCACCAAATATTTTACCAGGCTTTTAATATTTCTTTTACGTTAATTGAAAACCATCAAATGTTTTCCCAAGTTTTTGGTATTTATATTAAGATAATCGTTACGCCACAGTATCAGAAAATGAGGTCTCCACCGAAGACTCAGTGAGCACCCTAATTAAAGGGGGTATCACACTAGCACCGCGTACGAGGTTTTCGTGGGACTGGTGGAATAACGTCCCGTGAACGAGGAGCCGCGGCGGCATTCGCGGGACAAAGCTGGCATGGATCCCTAAGCAAGACCATTCCTCGTATACAGAATCAAGTCAATAAGTAATGTACAGTTGGACACAGGAATTCGAGGTATAGCCCAAGTAAAAGATGGTCAATTTCTCCCAATATCAAGTTCCTTAGTGCCAAATAGGAGACACCAGGGGCAGAAGTCAGTATTGAGGATAGTGATATAAAGCAACTACCTGATAATAGACATTGGTTACTCAAATGGGACAAGTATATTTCACCTGGGCTGTAGCACAATTCCTGTGTCCAACTGTACTTATATAAATTAATTCTAAGTAAAAAAGGTGGATTAATATAAGAAAAGAATTTTGCAATACAAATATTTTCGAACAACAACAAAAAACACTTAAGTAGAAAATAAGATGTCGATATTTTACTGTGTTTACATTCCGTAGGGACGGGTACACGTGTGGTCTTCATTGAATGCAAACATGGACAATAAATCAAGCCTATGGTAGTCTTTCCTCTTTTCTTCTTCAAAACTATTAATTACAAGGACCAATTCAGTCAAACTGGTCCTTATCATCCATAAGATTCATGTTGTTGTTTACGTTTTGTGGCGGTGGTGGTGTGACTTATCTGGTATACAAAGGACCAGCCCGCGGTAGTGTGATAGCTACTGCCCAACCGTTCCTGGTATCTCATGCCACCAGTCCCACAAAATCCTTGTACGCGGTGCTAGTGTGATACCCCCTTTAACTAACCTTAATCCTGCACCGGGATAAGTAACTGCACAGGCAACCACACAGGAAATAACAAATGTGGAACAATACTCAAACGGGAGGCAAGCCACTGTTGACAGGGTATGGGCTATGACTACTCACTGATACTACAGAAAACAATAAAAGGTCTGACTCTTCCTGGAGCGAAGATGTGTTTCAGGTGCTCTAAAGAGCCTGTGGTGTTTCTGTGTTCTTGTTTGTTTGTTGTTGTTTCTGTGGTGTTCTAGATGTTGTTTGTTTATTCTATCTTGTCTTTTTTGTGGTTTTGCTGTTTGTGATATTGTTGTTTACGGTTTATATGTTTTGTTGTGGTTCTGTGTGTGTATGGTCGTGTGTTTGTGTGTGTTTAGTTGTTCGCTTCCTATCTAGGCCTTGCCTGGCCAGATGAAGAGTGCGGATTCGAATGTGGCTTCCTGCCTGGAGGCTGACTTGGCCATGTCGAAGGAGGATGAGTCTCCTACCGAGGATCACTGGCCTGAGTTGCCTTCTCGCAACCCTCCCCCACTCTCCTAGGTCACTCCGCAGCTCAGGTTGAAACATTCCAATTCCTCAACCTCTACCAAGCGACCTGTTGATGCCTCGTCAGACTCCTTGCAGGATTCTGATCGTGTGGACTGTTTGATTCCAGCTGCCAAGACTGCGAAGAGTGCTTTAACTGTGCATGCCGTACCATTACTACTTCATACTGGTGTTTCTTCTTCGAATACCAACTCTTTGCTCTCGTCCAACCTTCCTGCTTTTGCCCCAAGAAATGCCTATGTCAAACTATCATTCCCTGGGAACCCATCTACGGACACAAAGCTGTGTTGGTTGTCTGATGTCAACAGGGCCTTCCAGCTGCAGCGTGAACTATCTGAAGTCAAGATGGCTGCTGTCACCTCCCAGTTTGTCTACATCTCTAGGAAGCGTCAGGACATTATTGATAGAGTCAAGGCTGGTGAATTTTTGTCTCTGGGTCTCATTCTTGAAGACTCGCCCGACAGGCCTCGTAAGTTCCCCAGCTACATACTCACCCATTTTTCTATTGATGTTTACCCGAAACTTGCCAAGGGATGCCCTGGTGTGCATTCTGCCCGTCGTTTTTTCCAAGACAGTTTCCCATTAGCCGTATTTTTTTTGTCTGGAGTCAACCTAATCCACCTCCAGATGAGATTTTCTTTGATTTCCTCCCCTGTCTTACATCGTGTGAATTGTAGAAACTTCATAATGACCAACCTTGGTGCTACAGGTGCTGGGGAGTTTGACATATCTCCCGGTACTGTTCTGCCAGGCCTAAATATGCATGGTATGCTGCCGACCATTATTCCAAGACGTATCCTGTCAGGGCTGAACCATCACGTCCTGCTGCCTCCACTTCTGATTCATCACCTCCTGAGGATACGTCTCGATGGAAGTGTCTACGATGCCTTAAGCCAGGGGTTAACGTGTGGCATGGATGTACTCGATGTCAGGTCCAGGCTCGTGGCCCTGCGCAAGTCTGTTGCTACCTTCATGGCATGATGTACGGCCCTCGAGAAACCTGTTCTGCCCTTGAAACCAGGATTGATTGTCTGGTTGCTGCTCAGGCTGCTAATAATGGTCGAGGTTCAGCAGGCCATCATCTCAACTGTCACTATCCTTACCGAAAAGATGGTTACTGTTGCATCTTGCCTAGAAAAGCTTTTCGAGTCAGTCCCTTCTCCTGGTCCATCACCCTCCCCAGGTCGCTCATCTGCCCCCCGCTCACCGGATTTTTACCTCCAAATACAAAGTTCGCTAGTAAGTGCCGGCTAGATGTCATCTCCTGGAATGTATGTGGTATCACCAGTTATGCTAAGCTCACTCAACTCAAGGCCTAGGTTTTTCGTCATCATCCCAGTATTATTTTTCTCCAGGAAGCATTTCCAGGATGGCCGCTTGCTGCTGGGCAAGCTCCTCCCCTCTCAGGTTATGTGCCATATGTTCATCTGGAAAGGAATGGTCTCCTGACTTACATACATAGATCCTTGCCACATCGCCTTCTCCGTACCTCCACTGATCCTAACATGACATTTCAGCTATTTGAGGATCTACTTGGGAATGGAATACTCCAATTATGTAATGTCTATTCTGCCCCAGCTAGACTCACTCTTGAGGCTCTTCCTCTTCCAACAGTCCGTGGTATGGTGTATATGGGAGATTTTAATGCTTGGCATTCTGATTTGGGTGATGGCTTTGGCTCTATTAATCGTAATGGTGTTCCGTGTCCTTTCTTGCGTCCGCAAGCATCATCTGTCATGCTGGGACACTGGTGGTGCCACTCATTGCCGGGAAGGTACCAAATCCGAGCACCAACTTAAACCTTCATGACGGTATTGTATATATAATTAACTATTATGTTTGCATATTGACATTAAAATGTATTTGGAGGCGTGCTTATAAACTTATACCTTTGTATTAGCTAATATAGATAATAAATGTTTCAAATGTTTTTTTCAAATGTTTTAAGTAGTCCTTTCTCTATGAAAACATAGTTATTCTTTCTATTAAATTTAGATGCTCATTAGTATCATTTGTTTTTCTTTGTCTATAATGAATCATCAATACCCCATTTCCCCTTCTCCAAGAGGGTAATCAAGTAATACAAGACCTACTTATGAGACAACATTTTGTTTAGGATATACAGCACAGCTTTAATAAGGTTAGGTCTAAACTTTGCAATGATCCAGGTTAGGTTATGTATTACAGTATATGGTCAATTGCTCACTATTGAATAAGACCATTTTTCAGCACCTAGCAATAGCCAGGTGGTAGTACAGTATACTACATTTGATACTGTAGTAACTGTACTGAAAAATGCCTAGTAAAATAAGGTAACTTATGCGAGGCCTACTCGCATTCATTCATTCATCCCTCTCTTCTAGGTATAATTTTAAGGCAAATTCATCACAATCGTAATATGATTACTTCAAAATCATAATATAATTACGTCAAAATACAATCACCACTTAAAACTAGTCTATTATAGGAAGAACGTAAACAATCTAAGGGGAACATAGAACAGGGTCACAAACCATTAGATTTAACACTCGAATCTTGTATTTTGTGTACAGTACTTCATACAATTTGGTACAAAACATATATATATATACATTATTATAAGTGATATGCATTTATTTATTATATATTATATGCTAGTATTATATAAAACTAATTAAATTATTATCGACCTTGTGAGATGGAATTAATGAACAAATAGTGCTCATCATTACCAATAGACATCGCATAAAAAAAACTACAGGAATATTTATTGAATGAGTCTCATTTGAAAATAATGTGTTTAATTAGTGATGTATACTAAATACATACGTTTAATACTAATATAGATATTCTGTAAAACCCGTGAAATCTGAAATTGCAAAATGCAGAGGTGTTTTCGGGGCATTTAGCTGGCAATACTTTCTATGACGTTCCACGGGCTCTGATTGGTTGTTGTTTCCCCTATGTGTATATTCTACCAGAAAGTGGAATTATGCAGCCCGGCACTGTGAAGTTCAGGTCTATTTCCCTTACTTTCTGTTTTAGTAAGGTTATGGAGAGAATCTTACTTAATCGTCTCATGTACTGTTGCCCAAGGAAGGACTGCAAGCAAATTTGCTGGTATGTGGCAATATCTGGCAGCTGCTCCATTAAAAACACTGGTATTTTATCAATGGATTTCAGAACCTACAACTTTTGTATGGATGGATGTTATTGGCTTCAGCTAATTATATTCATCCTTATAAAAGTTGTAAGTTTAAGTGATCCATTGATAAAATACGAGTGTTTACTTTGGAGCAGCTGCCAGATATTGCCACACACCAGTAAATTTGGTTGCAGTCTTTCCTTGGGCAACTGTACGTGCCATTCTGGATGCTGTTAGTCTTGTTTGTCAACGTGGAGTGAATGCTGCTATTTTTGGTGACTCCAAACCTGCCCTTCATTCCCTCTCTAGTGTTCAGTCCATACATTCTACTGTTATTCAGCAGATTTTATCGTTTTTGGCCTTATTGCATCATCGTAACTTGACTGTCAAATTTTATGAGTACCATCCCATGTAGGTTTACGTCACAATGGTACAGTTGACAGACTCGCAAAGGAAGCCTGCCATCTGCCTCCTCGTGGTGTTGGACGTCCTCTCTCCCCGACATGTTACCTCTCTAGAGTCCGCTCCGCTGCTCTCCTTCTGGTGCGGTGACGCAGGAATGCAGAGAGGCCCTTCAGCATCCCCATCACCCATTACGAGTCTGTCTGCCGTCCCTCATGGTTCGGAGGCACAATGTAGTCTCTCCTCGTTTGAGGCTTGGCTACCGGCCTCCACGGCAAGTTGTGTCGAGCACCTCATGCTATCACCATAGAGCATTATTGCCTCAGGCTGGCCTGGCCTGCCCCACTGTCCGACACTTGCAGGCTGCTCGAACTGAAAATTTCGGCTCGAGCTCTTCTTTATGGTTTTAACTGATAAATAAAATATTTGTCATTTAAACGTAATTGTTACGTCAAGTTACGTCATGTTACGTCATAAAAACCTTTGCCGATGGTACTGATTCAGAATATATAGTATTGGGAGTGTAACCGGTTTGTTTAACGGATTTATTGTAGATGACGTAATTTTTGTCGAGTTACATCATGTTACATCATACCAAAACCTTCGCCTGGTGATGCTGATTTAGAATATATATATATATATATATATATATATATATATATATATATATATATATATATATATATATATATATATATGGGTTTTGGATGTAGCTATAACCGTTTTCGAGTTATAACAGACAACAAGAGAGGGTTTACCATTTATAATATATTTACTGTCCCATCTCGCTATCACCTTTTCCCTCATGATACAGGGTCTTACAGTAAAGTCATGGTCTAATGTACTGCAACATCTTCCAATGAGATGGCTTCGAAAAATGATCCGAAACTATAGCTGTTGGTGTGCAATTTTGGTTCATAAAATTAACTCAAATAGCTCGCTTTTATTCACCAGGTTGCAGTACATTAGACCATGACTTTACAATTGCACATATGGCCATACTTACCTCACCACCACAAAAGCCACAACATTCGAACACAGCATTACAACTAGAAGCCTTGTTGCTGGGGAAATCAAGCACGCCCAGTTGACCTTCTTCAACATTGACAAAGGCACGGCACATGCACACGGGTTCATCCTGTGTCCTGTTGTATATAATAACAAATGTTTGTAAATAATGAAAGGGGTTGGGAAATTGTATTACAAATAATATTAAATTATATTACGCAGGCTCCTTTGATAAGGGCATATGATGAGAAGAGAGGATGAGATATGAGGGAAAGAGAGTGATGGGAATACAGAATGCAGGTGCAGGGCACGAGATATTGGGGTAAGCCAAAGCAGAGATGGACGGATTGCGTAGCGAATGATATGTGAGGTACAGATCGTGAATATTCGACCAGCACAGGTCGAAAAGTCGACCCCAGATATG
Source organism: Petrolisthes manimaculis (assembly GCA_034508575.1). Lineage (NCBI taxonomy): Eukaryota > Metazoa > Arthropoda > Malacostraca > Decapoda > Porcellanidae > Petrolisthes > Petrolisthes manimaculis. The sequence goes on from JAWZYT010001119.1 coordinate 414,099, forward strand.
AGCTGGAATACCTTAGAGAAAGAAGATTAAATGCTATTACAAACTGAATGGTTTGTAAATTATATTGCACACGATATATAACGGTATTTTAGATTATATATTACAAAATGAATGTATTACAATATTAATGTTTTTAAATTATATTATGGGTTTGTAAACTAGTATAGTATATCGGGTGTGTAAAGAATAATTAAAATTTGTAAATAATAACTTAGTGTTTAAATAATATCAACGGTTTGTAAATAATAATACAGGTGTGTAAATAATAATTCTTGTTTGAAAATATTAAGTTTTAGTCAACCGGTCTTTAGGGGTTAAGACCTTAGGACCCTCACAGTAAGTGCTTTCTGTACCATTACAGTGCTGCAACTTGGAGATTCTGAGGCAGTACTTTCAAGATTTCCCATGGAATGATTTTGGCAAGGGTCCCTCTAAGTGTGGTGTGGTGTGAGCATCACAGAGGAAAGAAAATAATTTCGGTCATGGAGGTATATACCGTATACTGTACATTCAACAGTTTTCCTCTCAGTCTAAAAGTAACAATTCTTGGTTAATCAAGCTTATTCTAATGCTGTCTGCAACAGGGAGGAAGCTAACAAACGGTACTGACAGCATTAAACTAATTAATCTCGGCTCTACATGTATATTTCTGCGCGGAATCTTGCCAAATTTGTTCTTTCAACCATGCCAAGTACAATGACCTTTCCAATTTTTCCTCCTCCCGTTCTTTCCGGCATTGTGACAAAAATCTCTCAAACAACTTTACCTCTTCCTCTTTCCCTCCTTTCATCCTTCAGATTCCTTCCTAATGAAAATGTTGCCGTCTCCTCACTTGATAAAGCTGAACTTTTTTCTCAGACATTTGCCTGTAACTTCACTCTAGACACTTCCGGCATGATGCCTTCATCTCCACCAACTTTTAACATTTACGCCATTACAATCTCTTCAAAGAAAGTATTTTCTGCCCTCTCTGGCCTTGTTGGGATTTCTCCTGTTGTCCTAAAAATATTGCACTGATCTCCTGTCTATCAAAAGTCTTGTATTTTATTTTTAACTTCAAAATTTAGAACCACCTTACTTGTCATAACATTCTTTCTGATCGTCTATATGCCTTCTGTCACGGGCGTTTAAATGGCGATCTTTTATCTCTCCAATTTGATTCATGGTCATCCTCTATCCCAGTGGTTCTTAACCTTTTTCAATATATGCACCTCTTTCAAATCAGCAGTCAGTTCTCGCACCCCCTGATTACTGAAATATAAAAATACTAAAAATACAAAGTTGATGTTTTTTATATTTAATCTTCATTCATATAGCTCAGAACACTGCTGAAGCAATTTTGTTTTTCAGGAAAAATATAAAATGCGTATTTAAAAATATATTTTGCTTTAATTATTCCTAGGCATCCTCGCACCCCATAGGAACCAGCTATGGGGTGCGAGCACCCCTGGTTAAGAACCACTGCTCTATCTGATCGGAACTTCGGTAAAAGTTTACAGTCGCTTTAGCTAGACATATCAAAAGCTTTTATTAGAGTCTAGAACAAATAATTAATTTCAATTAGATTTATTTCGGTTCCTGTCCTTCCATTTATGCCTTTATTTCTGATTTCCTTTCTGGCTTTTCTATAGCTGCTGTTGTACACATTCATCGTTTTCCCACTAAATCTATAAACACCTACATGATTATCTTTCTCCTTTTCATCAACGATATTCTTAACAGTTACTGTACTTACTCCTCTATCCACTCCTATGTTGGTGATTTCACCCGACCATACTCCACTCAGTTTGACAACCATCTATCCCACATCATTGGATGATGCTGTGGTACACTAGACTTTCGACTTTTACCTCGTCTTCAAATGGATTTTGAATGCCTCCAAATCTCATTTCCTTCCTCTTTCAACTTGTACAAACCTTCCACTCTTCATCATCTCCTTCCCTCTATATTTGTGGATTCTCTTTCTCATTAAATCTCTATTAGAGTGATCACATTACGTGTTTAGCAAAGAGTGCTTCAAAAAATGTGGGTATGTTATACAGATTACGTGAATACTTTACGCAGTTGTTTCCCAGTAGAGTGATCTCATCCGTCCCTGTATTAAGTGCAGCTCTCATGTATGGGGTGGTTCAATCTTCACAACACTCTCCCTTAATACGGCTTATGCTACTTCAAACCCAATGTGGTTAGGAATCTCGAACAAATTAGAACATTATTTTGAACCTTTCTCATTTTGTTTTCCCAGATGGGGACAAATAACAGGCTCTTGGTCTTTAGTCCTCATTTTTCTTAATATAGAAAACAAAAACAAACGGGATATGAAGGAATCAATAACCCACAATGATGGTTACTGGTTTGGAGGGCTAAACGTCAATCGACTTCGTAATGGTTATTAAGTTGATGTAAATGTAGAGTGATAAAGTGTGTATATGGGGGTGTTTGTGGAGAGGTGTAGGCTACATGTATGTTCTATGGTATCTATGAATGCTGTGTGTCCCCTCACAACGAATAAACCAATTTTGTATTTACCTGGTGAGAGCAACAGAGAATAGGAGAAGAAGGAGTGACTTCATGATAACTGTAATATGGTAACTGTTGTGGGAAGGTTTTGAGGATGAAAGAAGACTGTTATAGACTAGGAACATCTTGTAAAATTTGCTATATATACTGTATGTAATGAATAGTATCATCGTGGAAAATTACCTTATCATCAAACCAGATCGATAAACATGGGAACTTCCCTAATGTCAAACGTAATGAAAGTAAAGTACAATATTCCAAATATATATATATATATATATATATATATATATATATATATATATATATATATATATATATATATATATATATATATATATATATATATATATATATATATATATATATATATATATATATATATATTACAGCAGGCAAAATGTACCGGATCGCTCGTGAATTATTACCTTGGTTATATTTGTTGGTAAATGTAAAAAATCCAAGACAATTAACACCAAACAATTACACAACACGAGTATATTACACTGTTCTTACCGTGGTAAAAATGTGCTATGCAATATCAGTAGTTCATATCTTAGGCTCACAAGACACCTGCTTTTTCTCACAAAACTCACATGATTAAATGAAAGCAGTTTTGTACCACACAGTGTCTTTAACATTGGTGAGTAAACATCATGTGAAAAGTGATTAAACTGTGATGATAATGATGAGTTTACAGAATCAATATCTTAGGTTTTCCCGTACCTCTCTATTTCACCTTTCCTTTTGTTTGTGCTTGCTGTGCCTTCTTTCCTCCTATTTCCTTCTTGCTTACTGTCTTTCATTTCCTTCTACTTCATTTATGATTCCTTCCCTCCAGACTCCTCGTTTGCTTCGTTTTATATATATATCTACTATGTAAAACACTCTGTCTGTTTGTTTATCCGCTATGCACGGCGTCATCTTCTCACCGAGAGTAATAATTTTTACATACGTGTTATCATCGCTGAAACCTCAGGAGTGTCCTCAGCTTACAAAGAAAATTATTTTCAATGATTAATGGGGGGGGCTCGAACCCACGCAATAAGGACCGCCATAATTGGTTCTTCCCAATCCCCCCAATGCATGTTGGTATTGGAGGAGGAACTGGTGTCAGAGTCCTCCTCATTCTCCTGCATGGAAAGTTCAGGTGGTGGTGGTAGTGGTGGTAAAGATGGTTGTGGTTGTGGTGGTGGTGGTGCCTTCTCACTATTCGCCCGGTTGAGTGGGCGAGGCAGCATTAACCGGCGACGGGGGTAGGCTGGACGGGGTGGAGGTGGCGCTTCCTCTTTGCCTCTCCCCCGCCGTATGGACTTTCTGCCTCGTTTCTTGGTGGTGGGTGGTTTTAGGTCAGGAGAAATGGCTATTGGTGGTAAGCCATTTCTCCTGAAGATGTCCAGGAGGATGTCAGAGAGACGACCTAGCCCTTCTGCAGCTAAGGCAACAGCAGTCTTGGTGCAGACGGTGACGATGTCTGCCTGCTGCTGCCGTCGCTGCGGTGGTTGGGCGTCAGCCGTTCTCCTCCCACGGGCATGGAGTGAGCCTAGAACCTGCCCACCATCAGGTCCCGCTACGTTGGTAGCCTCCACGCCCTTCCTCCCTTCCTCCACAGTGAAGGACACCTCATCTCCGTCCCTCAGTGATGGTGGTGAGGTGGTAGAAGCAGAGAGAAGGATGCCCCTCCTGTGAACGAAGTAATCTCGCGAGTCTGAGGTTACGAACCCATAGCCCTGTAAATGGTTGAACCACTTCACCCTGCCAACAAGACGGTCGGCAGGGGAAGTGGTGTTGTCGGTAGTAGGTGCTGTCTGGGCCATGGCTTGATGTAGCATCTATACCCGGCTTTTACCCTCCTTATATAGCCTGCTAAGCCATACTTTTGGCGGGAAAATGACGTAAATTTATAACCCAAAATATATATAACTTTCCATATATCACCCATGTAACACATAATATATATACAAAATAATTTATAACATATTCTTACCTAATCCAATTTACATATAAATTCAATATTAATACATATATACTAAATAATAATAATAAAATTTTGAAGACTCGAGTCAGTTGATTCGAGTGTTCCCAATCTCAGAACTTCCTAACAGGCAGTTTAGTCTTGTGAAAACATTTCACTTAATAGTTAAGAAATAACAAAAAGCTTCTACCTAACAATATAAATAAAAGGTATCAAAACACCCATACACACACACTGATAACAAATGAAAAAAAAAAACGCTGACAACAGATAACACACACACGCACACACGCTGACAACTGATAAACACACACACACACAGATAACATATGAAAAAACAAGAACATGAAGGAAAACCCTTCAAAAGCTCCGGCTCTTAATGATTCAAGTGAAATAATAAAATATCCATATGTAAAGGTCTCAAAAATATTAATTATGTTTTATCTGGATTTTCGTATTCATATGGTTATATTGAAATTTTGAAAATGAACCCTTTTTATTGAGGGTGAACCCCTCGGTTGAACCCCCTCTCGGTTGAACCCCCTCTCGGTTTAACCTCTTAAATATTGGTTGAACCCCTTTTAAGAAGTGGTCACCCCAAGAAGAAACAAGAACATGAAGGAAAACCCTTCAAAAGCACCGTCTCTTAATGATTCAAGTGAAATAAATGAGTGAGTGAATGAGTGAGTTGAACCTCTTTTAAGAAATGGTCGCCCCAAGAAGAATGAGTGAGTGAGTGAGTCAGTTGAACCTCTTTTAAGAAGTTGTCGCCCCAAGAAGAAGAACAAGAACAAGAACAATAATTACGATAAGACCTAGAGCTCTCAGCTTAGGCCGGAGCTAAAAATGATAATAATAAAAATAAATGATTCAATGTCGGTAAAAGAAAATGGATGGGAGGAAGAGAGTGATTGATTGAGTGAGTGAGTGAGTCAGTTGAACCCCTTTTAAGAAGTGGTCGCCCCAAGAAGAACAACAATAATTCGCATAAACCCTAGAGCTCTCGGCTTAGGCCGGAGCTAAAAATACACTGATAACAGATGAAAAACAAACACACATACGCTGACAACTGATAAACACACACACACACACACACACTGGAAACAGATGAAAAATAAATGCACGCGTATTGTACACACACACACACACACACACACACACTGACAGTTGATAAAACACACGTATTGTACACACACACATACACACACACACACACACACACACATATATATATTGACAATTGATAAAAAAACGTATTTTTCACACACACACACACATTGACAATTAATAAAACACACGTATTTTTCACACACACACATACACACATTGACAAACGATAAAATACACACAATTATACACACAATTAAACACATAATTCTCTTCCACACACTCACACACACACACAACTTACCTGAGTGCTGTCTGACACCTTTCTGAACCAAGCAGCCAACACAGTCACACATGTGCAGATAATAATGTGTGTGTTGTGTGTATGTGTGTGTTGAGGTGAATGCACTAGCTGTTCTGTTGTCTCTAAAAATTCATTGTTTATGCAGCCAGTCAAAACAAATGTAATGTTGTTTTTTTGTTGTTTTTTGGTGTAATCGGTGTCATGGGACAAAATCGCGAGATACACACACACACTCAAAACCCTGCACTCTTTCTCTCTCTCTCATACACATGCACTCAAAACCATGCACTCTTTCTCACACGCACTCAAAACCATGCACTTTCTTTCACACACACACACACTATCTCTCTCTCTCTCTCTCTCACATGCACTCAAAACCATTCACTCTCTCTCACACTCAACACCATGCGCTCTCTCCTGACACAAACACACAAACACTACTTTTCTCTATAAAGATCTTTCATATATTTCACACACACACAATACCTCTCTCACACACACAAACACCCAATACAAGAGTTTGCAGCGAGGAATAATTTCAGTGGTTCCACAAACATTGTTATTTGTTAGTACATTGTTATTCAGTATTGCATGTGTGAGGGATATTATCATCAGTAAATTCTATTGTTGAGAAAAGTGAGGTCGCTTGTTTCTATATCCATTTATTCTTTTATTTTTATTGCCATGTGAGTTCAGGATGTATGCAGGAATATTCCGTGGTGTGGTACGATGGTATGGTATGGGGGATGTATGGTAGGGGAGAGGTGGGGTATGGGAGGGGTGTTCCACAGTGGTATTAGTTTGTTAGCTTACCAACCAACCACAATTTTAAGGCTTCATTATTTTTCAAAAGCTGAGTATCCACATTCACAAAATCTATCCAACAATTAGATAATGATTATCACTGTATAGTTTACTCACCAAATTCATTAAATAATGAGGCCATAAGTCTCTAACATTCTTTTGATTGCATGCTTACAAACCAATAACAACCACTGTGGAATCGACCCTGTATGAGCGACGTGAGAAGATATGGCAGGATTAATTAAATTAGTTGTGTATGCGAGTTAGACGGACATAGAGATATGTAATAACTGAATAATATTTTTGAGTTGGATATATAACTGATATTTCGCCACACTAAACTCAGCATTGGGAACCGTTTGATAGTTAGCTTAAAAGTTTCAAGTAATAAAACATATTATCTTTCGCAACATAACATTCATCAATAATTACAAGACCAAATGATTAAGTTATTGGGGAAGTTTTGTGTTGGTAGATTTGGAGCAACTGAATCCTCCAAGCTATTCCAAGCAACTGAACACCATTATTTTCGCTCTTCTGGTCCTCTTTCCTAGCACTGACAATAAAGGCACTGGCTACACACATAACAACACACCAGATATCTACACACACACCTCCATATACACACACCTGTTCGGAAACCTGGGCCCTCCAGGATTAAACTCACAGTAACTCATAGTAGACCTTTCAGCTGAATGTATTATGGTTTTGGCAGCGGTTGACTTAATTACATTACTATATATAGGGAGGGTGGGAAGGAGATAGTGAAGGAGGGAATGGGATAGGGAAAGAGGGAATGAGTTAAGAAAGGGGGGAAGGAGATAGGGAAGGAGGGAAGGAGTTAGGGAAGGATGGAAGGAAATAAGTAGAAAGGAAGAAAATAGGGAAATAGGGAGATAGGGAAGGTGGGAAGGAGATTTGGTAGAGGGATGGAGAAAGTAGAGAGGGATGAGAGAGAGAGCGAGGTTTCAGTCTGTTGTATACTGTCTGATGATGTATCTGGGTTTGGGGTTGTTGGCTGGTAGGAAGTGTCTGTGTCTTGGGGTGGGAGATAAACCTCTCACCAAACTGCCTTACCACCTTATTGTGGTTGTCAATGAGGGAAGTCAGGTTGAGAGTGATGTATGTGTGAGTGTGTGTGTGTATGTGTATGTATTTGGTACAGTCATCCAAGATCTTATATATACACTAGTACAGTGTTGGTGGTAAATCTGGAGTAACTAATTCCTCTAAACTATTCCAAGTAACAACAACAACAGGCCACCAGTATTATTGTGAATGTGTTCCTATTGTTTCCTGACATACTTTGGAGGAATCAAGGTACTCCCAAAGTACCAAAAATATACTTCCCCTTAATTAAGTACTTGTTGTTGTTGTTTGTTTTTAAAAGGTTCATACACTTTTAGTACATTGGAGTGTCTTAATTATTTCAAAGAAGGCCAGGAAACAGGACCTTACGAAGACAAATAAATAATGGTGTTCTGTTGCTTAAAAAAATAGTTTGGAGGAAACATTTTCTCTAGATATACCACCAACACTGTACTGTTCCCTTAATTAAGGACCTTGTGACTGTGTAAGAAAATTGAAGGCTTCTGATTCCTCTTATCCATGCCACGAAACAAGCTCCTTCCATATAGGTGTGTGTGTTAGAGAGAGAATGTGTGTGTGCATGTGTGTGCTTGGAGTCTTCTGATTCCTCCTGATTTAACTACACATTTAATTCAGTATTGAGTAAATGTTATTAAAAAAAACTCTTCATATCTATATATTTTGCACTTCTCTGTAGGTTTTGTGTGAAGGAAATTAACACACACATTCATTTACAACTGGTGAATTGGAAGGAAACAGATGCCTTCAATGTTACTAATTGTGGATCTGTTGTTGTTTGGTGTCTTAGGGACAATTCCACAGTCGTTCGTTTTGGTTTGTTAGCACCCAAACGAAAGAATCTTAGCCTTGTCAATGCCTTATAGGTAAATTATTTAATGAATTTGGTGAGTAAACTATGTAATAATAATAATAATAATAATAATGATAATAATAATAATAATAATAATAATAATAATAATAATAATAATAATAATAATAATAATAATAATAATAATAATTATCTAACTGTTTGACAGATTTTGTGAATGTGGATACTCAGCTTTTGGAAAATAATGAAGCCTTACAAGTGTACTTAGTTGGGAAGCTTGCAAACAAATACGACTGTGGAATCGACCCTAAAAGTTTTGCTAGCCCTTCAATTTACCACCAAAATAGGTGTATGATTTTGCAGCACCTCATAGTAATAAATGAGTTGAGTTGACGTAAGGTGTTGTAAGATTATACTGTAGTTTGATTTGATACTGATTTATTTGTGCGGTGGAAGGAAAGTGTCGGCGGTTATTTGATTGTGGCTGTATACCACATATGTATCCACATGATATTTTCTGATATATGCAAGTTGTATAGTTATATAGGCCTTACGAATTATTATTATACTACTAGCAGGGATACCCGACGTTGTCCGGGGATCTATCTATCAATCTATCTATCTATATCTATATCTATCTATCTATCTATCTATCTATCTATACATTATTTTCTAGTGATTTCTTTGATTATATTTAGTTTATATCTTGTGGAAAAATTAATAAATCCCGGGTAAACTTTATAGTTATTTTGTCGTTTGTTTGCCCCATTCCTATAGCATTCTTTATTCTCCTACCGCCTGGCCAGAGCGAGGAAAGCTAAAAAAATACCAACAACATTTGTTTTTTCTTTTTTTTTTAATACTCGTTAATCTTTCACATATTTTTCGAGCCGTTACACTGGTGGTAGAGCTGTGGGATAAATATGTGAAGGGTAATTTTCGAGTTATTACACAGTTGAGGTATAGAAATAAAAATAAAAGGAAAGAAGGTAAAGCTGAATAATAGAAAGGGAATAGTAAGATCAGGGTGGAAAAAGACAATTGAAATGTTCCAGCTTAACACTTATGAATTCATGTCCCTTGCTTTTACCAATACACAATTCTGAAATAAGGTTGTTCTGAAAGGGCTGTGATGAGTAATTATTATTGTCTATCATTTACACCTACTTGAATCTCCATCCAATAAAGGAACGATAACAAAACAATATGGATTCAAATAATGTTTATTAAGGGCCCTGTGATCGTATATGAGAATTGGAGGCTTCTGATTCCTCCTGACCATGCCACGAAACAAGCTCCTTCCCTATAGGTGGTGTTTAGGGGCAATATTTGAAGGACTCATTTACCTCCAATTTTCTGACTACATCACAGGGTCCCTTAAAGGCTACATGGAAATGCCAAGACCAAACTTGTCACAGATTGATATACAGTGCTAATTAGGTATAGTTTTATTGTGCAGGTATTGCTGGAAGATGACACTAGTTTAATCTTTGGTAACGATAAAGATGATGATGTAATTTTAGAATTAATGAAAAATTTATTTAAATCTTGTCATATATAAAACAACTGGGTACATTAAATTAATTTGAAATTTTTGATACCTTGAGGACATAATTTTTACTTTTCATGACTAACATCATCATCTATATCGGTTTTATTGTTTACAACAAGAGGATTAACTGATCTTTCAAAATTTTCAATAATTCTTTATACTATTATATATTAATCTAATTGACGTACAGTTGGCAAAAAAGTTTCGTTACCACCCCTACGTTAGTTTTAACATTGGTAAGCGGGGTAAGGTTGGTACCCCTCCGACTAGGCAACTGGTGCCTCGTGTCATCCTAGCCGATAATACTCAGGCCGCGGCAGTGACAGTTTTATATCAAAAGTTTAGTTGATTTTAAATTATTTTTTTAGTGTTCAAGAACTCTTACTATGTAACTGTTCATTAATAAACAGAAAAAAATACGTTTGAGTATTTTACAACAAGTATTACAGTGAAATACCCAGAAAAAAACAGCACTAGGTGAAACAACATCATCTATACTTGCTTGTCCATGAGGAACTGGGGGTCGGGGGAGACGGACAAGGAGGTTGACGGAGGTATATATACAGAGTTGCCAAGTCTTGTGAACGCATTATTGCCAAATTCAGTCACATTTACTGCCAAACTGATAATTTCACTGCCAAACTTTATAAAACACTAAGATCTAACACAATAAAGGCAAAAACTGACACATAAAGGTATATAATTATGTCATGGTGTCATAGGACAAGGGGGGGGGGGGGGAGACTGAATCCTATAATTTTAGAAACTTCCACACCGAAGGGATAAATAAAAATAGGTTAGTCATCATTGGCTGACGTAGTAACAAAACAGTTCACGTGGATTGTCGCTACAGGCAAAACTCATTCTTAAGTGGGGACACATAGAACAAAATTGCTGTACACCTCACATGAGTGAGCTACAGCAAAACATCCTCGCACCTCAGACGTGGTGCAGCAAAAGTATGCGTCCAATAGGCAGCCCAAGTATTAGGCCGGTGTTACACTGTGCGGCGCCGCCGCAGAATGGCACGCCATACAGTATGACACGGTATGGGATTTGCGTCAGCCGCAGTGTACCACCGGCCTTATTTTATTTAGTGTAACTTTAAATTTTCAGTAAGAAATTGCCAAATTAGACATTTTCACTGCCAAAATGCAATTCCATAATACCAAGACGAGTTTTTATTGCCAGATTTGCTAAATTTGTCAGTGAAAAATGCCAGTTGGCAACTCTGGTTTATAAGACACTCGCGTCACTCCTCACTCACCAGTCAGGTGTGCCAACATTACATCACACTGTTAAAAGGTTGGTAACGTACTTTTTTTGCCGACTGTACACAGTATTTAATAATTTAAATGTTTTCATTACCCAATACTCCATCTTGATATTCAGTCATTCATTCACTTAATCAATGAATGTACCACTCACTTATACGAGACATTGTCTTTGAATTACTTATAGTTTTGATGTCATCAGATGCTCCTTTTCACACTTTCACAATATTGCTTTGTCTCTCACCAAAATACATTATCCTTCTTACTCCCAAACACGCAAGTAATGTACTCTACACCTCCCCGAATAGCGGGGTATATATAGCCTGTAGTGATGTGGGCAATACTTTAAGGGTTTGGGTGCCTCTTCAGCCTTGGCTACTCCGTTCAGTTCTTCAACTGTCCTTTTCTTTCTATTTCCTTCCTGCTTGCTGTCTTACCTTTCTATTACCTTCTCCTGACGCCTATATCACCTCGCTGTTGCGGCGCCTATTATCAATCAATCAAAATACATACGTCCTGTTCTACTCATTATTAATATATTCACGGTCCTCCCACATTATGCATTCACTCATTTCATACCCACTCCACTCCACTCATTCATTTTCATTGGTCCACCACACCACTCACATACCCACGTCCCCCACTGACACTCAAGCCATCAGTCCTGCACTCCAACACACCATACTTTTCAATACACTCGGCACTAAATGCAATACTTATTTCTGTAACACCTGTATACCTCACTCTATTTTCATAGAACATGAAAGTTACTAATCTTTTCACTAAACACATAGTACCACACTTATTGTGCATTACACTGAGTCACTCCTTACTAACTCATTAACTAAGTTTCATTCACTCAGAGTGAACAGTGAATTGGGTGAGATAATATTTAGAAGGGCTGCTCTAAAGTTATACAACACCCTCCCAAATGAACTCAAAGACACCACAAATTCGGACAAATTTAGAAAAAGAATAAAGACCTATCTTTTCCAACAAGCGTATGACATGGATAATAAACAAATTTAAGATCCTTTCTGAGTGTAAACCAATTGGAAGGGTGCACCATTGAAATTATAACACATTTTTTGGGATAGAAAATTGAACATAAAGGAAATAGTCAGCTCAAATTATATGGAAGGGCCCGGCTGAAAGAGCATTGTTTCTCTAATAGAAGGGCCCTTTAACAAAAACCCGCAAGATCAAGAATTATCATTTCACTACACCCCTTCATTGTACAAACACTATATCTTCTTGACGGAGCAGACGCAGCAGCAAAGGAACCATGCCATTAATATAAGGGCCAGGAAGATGATGATGATGAAAGTTAGCACTATAATGTAGACAGGCAGGTTAGCCTGGTCCAAAGACTTGTCTGTGGCGGAGAGGGGAAACTTTGTTAGAAGATATATATTTTTTAGTAGTGTATAACTCAGGCTCCACTTGAAAACGCATAAAACGTTCACCTTTTACTTTTTTCTGTATATTCGTTACATTATCAGTGTTTCTGTTTATCTATTACAGTTACAGAGTTACTATCTCCTCCCCCACAATAGTAAATGTGTGCAGTACAACCAGTTTAATTCTTAGTCTGTGGCTCTGTGTAGCTCATTCTTGCATAGATGAAGAATCAGAGCTTAAGGGCGACAGTTGAAGAGTTGGGAGGGGTCATCCTTCTTTAGAACAGGTTAGATCAGGGCAAACTTTCAGCAGGAAGGAATAGTATTAAATAATATGCAAGGAGTCAGCACGGAAGCAGTTCATTATAAAAACAACAGGAATCCCATCAAGACTGTTCACCTTCCGAGTGAGTGTCAGTGACAATCAGATAGAAAAAAATCTTCATTTAGGATATATTCTAATGATATGAATAAGTGGATGAAAGGGGTAGAAATATGAGACCTAAGCAATTTCCTGAAAACAAGACGCCAGTACACTCGTGATACGTAATTTCTGACCAGAGACTAACGGCAGGCACCACACACACACACTCACATACCCTGCATTTGATCTCTGCCTCTGTAGGTGTACAGCCATAGCCGATAGTGCTGGACCAGGGACCAAGGAGTGTTGGAGAGCAACTGAACAGAGTTCGAAAAAGTGAGTCTTCTAAACCTCTCTCAATGTTGAGAATAGTTTAGAAAATTTACTTGTTCGAACTCTGTTCAGTTGCTCTCCAACACTCCTTGGACCCTGGTCTAACACTATCAGTCATGGCTGTACTGGGTAGGAAAATTAGCAATACCAGGCGATTCGAAGCTTTCTGCTCCTCACACTCTGGTTAGAAATTATGTATCACGAGTGTACAGGTAACCTCCAACACCATGTAAATATTTATCAAGATTGTAGGACATTGGTGTTCTGAAGAAGAGTAGCTGAGGGTGGAACAAGCACCCAAAAGTAGCTCCAAGTGCAGAAACAATAAATGGTTTTAATAGTATCCTTGATATGTATTTGGACACAAGGTCTAGTTGTTATTCATAACTCATGAGCTACGTAGGGCTAGGCCAATTGGCTATTTGCAGTTTCCTTTATTCTAATGATCTTACTGTATAGTGTATACTCACACAAAACGTTCTCGCCGATACACTTGTCGTGTACGTGTGGGTAGGCAGTATATTCATCCTTGACCCACAACCTAAATTTTTCGTAGTAGACGAATTCTTCGGCTACCACAATTGCCGTAATCCAGAACACTCCTGGCTTATTATATGTTTTGCGTTGTCTCTTACCGTATCGGTTGGCTGTTGGTAAGATAAGGTCTGGTCAGGTAAGCTGTGTGTGTGTGTGTAAGAAAAAAGGTTTTGTTAGAGTTACAGAATTTATGTCCATTACCTGTATCAAATTCAAACAACAGGTATTGCTAATTAATTAATGGTAACAGACCTACTGTCTTGTTTAGTATTTTACAGTACTATAACTACCATTTAAACTGGGAGTACTCGCATTTTTTTACACAAATCAGACAATTACTTGTCTGCGACAGTCAAAGCTAGACTCTCAATTATAACTGTACTTTGTCAATCTTTTCTTGCTCTGCATACTAGAAATGAAAAAGAAGACTAGTATTTTTTAAAGAATTCTCAAATCAAAGTAATCGATCCACACATTGTTTTACGAGAGAATGGGTGTGTAAGGAAGTGATGGGGTACCGTACTATTGAGGCAGTTGAAGTATTATTATTGGTTGGAGGTTGGATAAAACCTCCTTGGCCAAAGCTCACGAACAAAAGTAAAAGAAGAAATATATTCACTGGAGGGAAGTGCTTTTATCGTATAAAATATTTATTGAAAATTGTACACTGAAATATGTACACTCGTGATAAGTAATTTCTGACCAGAGACGAACGATAGGCACCACACGTAGGCTACCCAGCATGCGAACTCAGCCTGTATAGGTGTATTAGGTGGGGAAATGAACAATACCAGGCGATTCGAAGCTTTCTGCTCCTCACACTCTGGTCAGAAATTATGTATCACGAATGTAGCCTACTATCCAAGACAAAGCTAATGTCGCTGTCTTGTCCAATGATTAAATATATTTAAGAATTGATTGTGTCCAACAACTTTAACACTGTCAGAAGCATGGGGCGAATACATTGTACTGTATGTGTACTAATGGTATGCTGGTGAATCTTTGACAAAATTTTGACGTTAAATATATTTTGATTGGAGATTTGTAAGTGAGTCCTTGTTTATCGACGTTTTGTGGAGGATTTATTGTTTGTTGAGTTTTTTTCGGTGAGTAATTTGGTGACGTTTTGTGGATGCATTCTTGTTTGGTGTGGTTTTTGTTGGTGATTTTTTCTTCAGAGAGTTATTAGATGGTGAGGTTTTATTCAATAAAGTTGTATCTGGTGAGCTATGCCTAGTGAGGTATTGTGTTTACATCCCTGCATTGGTAGCCTCTGTTTGTCTAAGCGGCGACTCTTATTAGTCAGTGTAATAATATTATTTTCTTCTAGGATTATGCCACAAACATGCACTGTAACCTGCTGATTCTGAGTATGTTTTGAGTTTTGCTGTGCGATTCATACTTTTTCAAGTGACACGCGAACAAACCCATATACATACAATTCTGTGTTAATATAATAAAACTTGGATCATTCACATAGCAAAATATTTGAGGAGATGTTGATGTGGTAGTGATGTATAGTGAAGATATGCTAGAAATATTGCACGAACAGGTTTCTGAACCTAATGATGCCGTTAATGTTATTAGTTTTGCTCTATGGGCAATGCGTAGTTTCAAGTGACTCACCACGAATATTCCCTGTTGATATTCCATGTTTGCCTCTTCCCCAATCAATGTAAAATGGTCGATCATCTGTCGAGTCCTCAGGCAAGACCTGACAAGGAGCAGAGGCAATGCTACAATATCTAGTCATCAACATAATCCATCAGGATGATCGAATAAAGTACAGTATAATTATGTAATCGTGTGGGTGTATGCAAAATACTCTCGCATTTTATCATATCAAACAATTTATATATACAGTACATATGAAAATTCTTGAGATAAAGGATATGCAAATGTAGAAGATAACTGAAACTTTAATTGGTTATTATTTTTAATACAGAAGTATTAACATATAACAAAAGTAAATGAACAGTAAATGTAAAACTTTGGAAAAGGCAAAAGGACCAACACAGGAAAAATATAGTATCGTTTTCAAGGATAAATAAGGTCAAGAAAAAGACACGTAGGAACCAGACTTTGATTATCTACATTGGAAAAACAGACAAGAATAATCATTGCATGCTAAGTTAAAGCAAAAAGGATGCTGAAGCCAAGTGACTCCCTGGGATTAGGATACAGACTGACTTGGATCAGAAGGATTAAAGATGATTTAGGGAACACGAACAACCGAAATTGTTTGTAGTTTTGAAGACGATTTTAGTGTCAAGATTCAAAATACCATTAGCCGAAACGTCTGGAATAAAAAAAATTCGTCTACCATTATGGGTTTTATTACTTATAAAGACCTCTCTTTTCATATATTCCCCTAAACAGATAACATTTGAAATGAGGATACAGAGATGCAAGATAAAAAAAAAATAATAATCCAGATATTGCAGTGATTTGCAGTGCACATTTTCAGTGAAGTTCATATGAACATTAAATATGAACTTCTTGGCCTGCAGTTGCCAAAGAAAATGCGGAAGTTACAAGCCAATGCTGTTCCTACCCTCCATTTATCAACATCCGAAGGTGAGTACTGCCATTACTATATACGATAGTAAGTGTTGTTAGGTGATCATTCACACTAGATTTAAGAATATGTCTGGTTCTTTTTCTGGTATGAATTAAGCAGGATACAGCCTACAGAATAGGGAGCCTGAGAACGTAAGTGTATTCTCGTAGGAGGCTGCCGGGACTCTCTCGAGAGGGGATGCGCCGTCATGCGCGTAATGGCTGTCTGCAGTGATGTTGCCAATTGTGGCTGAGTTATGTGGCGTTGCCGTATCACGTATCCCGTCTCGTTACATAGCTACGTATATAAGGCATGGGAAAATATATGTTATTGTATTATGTTATATATGTGATTATACCGAGTCACTTGAGTCCTTGTTTCACATATCCACAGTAAGTACAGTTCATTAAGAACTTAGGCCTAAGCAAAATAAGTTTATGCAAGCTAAATGAACTTTGATGGGATTTTATATATGAAAATGATGCATGTAGATGCAAATTTTGCAGGACTATATCTAACTGCATGCATGTCATTGTTTGCAGAATTATTTATAACCGTAGGTGGTGAATAAATGAAGAAGGGGATGTATAATGTGATGTGATATTGATAAAGTAAATCTTATAGATGTGTGCACTTTACACCCAAACATACCTGTGTGTATAGGTAGGGTTGTATTTAAGAAAAAAATAACAATGACTGTTGTTTCAAGCTTCACTTTTATCCTAAGCTTTCCAAAACAGTAAATAATAGCAAAGGATAGTAAACATAATACTTTAAGGTATTATTATATATTGATAACAATATGTGTGTGATGTGGAAACTTATCATCCTTTATGCTATCAGGCAACAATCTCTCTCTCCCTCTTCCTTGATCAGACTCTATCTCTTGATCTGACTCTTCCTTTCCTCCACCTCCCACACTTTCCCTACCTTCCCTACTCCTTCCTTCATATGCATTTCCTCATTTCTTCTTCCTGTATTTCTCCACTTTCCTACTTTTTTCCTTCACTTATCAAATTCCCTTCCTCCAACACATACCTCTCTCTCTCTCTCTCTCTCTCTCTCTCTCTCTCTCTCTCTCTCTCTCTCTCTCTCTCTCTCTCTCTCTCCATATATATTATATTCTCCCCCATCCCCCCTCTCTCCTTTCTTCTCTTACCTCTTTCTCTCTCTCTCTCTCTCTCTCTCTCTCTCTCTCTCTCTCTCTCTCTCTCTCTCTCTCTCTCTCAATGAACAGTTAGTGATTATTAGATGTTTTCCTTAATTGGAATTTTATTTATTGTCCGTTTCAGTCGAATCGTCGGAAACACCTGGTATGGAGCTTTGAAATGAAAAAAAGAGTCGGAAGAGGCTCTTTGAACACATTATGAATGAGCAGGACTGCCAGGAACATTAGAAAACAGTGGTAACTATCAACAATATACGGCACCAGCTTGAGGAGACAAAAAAGAGATCTTGAGTCTGTCATGAAGGAAAGAGATGAGCTCTTCTTACAGAAAGGAAAATTAGAGAAAGAAAATGCAACATTATAATTATGATAAGACTAGCAGCAATACCCGACGTTGTCCGGGGATCTATCTATCAATCTATCTATATCTATCTATCTATATTTATCTATTTATATCTATCCATATCTATCTATCTATATCTGTCTATCTATCTATCTATCTATATATCTATCTACATATCTCTCTATATCTATCTCTATCTATATCTCTCTATATCTCTCTATCTCTATCTATATCTCTCTATCTATATCTATATCTCTATCTATCTTTCTCTATCTATTTATCAATCTATCTCTATCTATCTCTATCTCTCTATATCTATCTATCTATATCTATCTCTTTATCTATATCTATCTCTCTATCTATATCTATCTATCTATCTATATCTATCTATCTATATCTATATTTCTATCTATCTATCTATCTATCTCTATTTATCTATCTCTATCTATCTATTTCTCTATCTATCTATTTCTCTATCTATCTATATATTTCTCTATCTCTATCTATGTCTCTATCTATCTCTATATCTATCTGTCTATCTATATATATCTCTCTATCTATATTTATCTCTCTATCTATATCTATCTCTCTATCTATATCTATCTCTCTATCTATATCTATATCTATCTATCTATCTATTTATCTATCTATCCATATATCTCTCAATATATCTATCTATCTATCTATCTATCTATCTATCTATCTATCTCTCTAACTCTCTATCTATCTATCTATCTATGTTTGAGAGATAGAGAGAGTGTGTGTGCATAGAAAGGAGAGAGAGAGAGTGTGTGTGTGTGTGGAAGAGAGAGAGAGAACGTGTGCGTACACAGATTGTATTCTGTCATCGTATGAGGTTTTCTTTCAAAGTTTCAGGGGATAATATTTTATTTATTTTCGGACTTTGACGCTCTTGCCATACGCAAATTCGGTCACCTAGGAGGCTCCCGTTTTCAGTTCGTGGTGTGTATCGTGGCCCAGGTCAACTGATGCTCACACACACACACGTCACGACTTCCGAACTGGTACCCAGCCACAGAGAGAGGGAAGTGAGGGTGATTCCCAAATACTGCAGCTGTTATGGTACCAGCGAGGGTACTTTGAGAATAGGTAAAATGCAAAGGAATCTTTGCATGTTTTGAGTATCTCGCACCAGGTGTATGTAGGTTTGAATTCCGTCCATGAAAAAATCGATACAAATGGAAAGTATATAAAAAATGCAGTAAATTGGTTATGCAACCATATATATATATATATATATATATATATATATATATATATATATATATATATATATATATATATATATATATATATATATATATATATATATGCATACAATGAGAAGAATACTCTTCTCAACACCAAATAGTAAAAGAGCTAACATTACTAAGCGCCTTTACTCGATAACTGATCACTTTTCTACTATCAGAAAAGTCAGGTAAGGTGACAACACTTTTAATTTTTCAGAGAAATAAAGAAGAAATACGAGATATTAACTCGTGCTTGTGTTCAATAGCTTTCTCGACACAAGCGGTAAGAAATTATCATATTCTATGGAACACATGATAATAACTTTAATTTAAGTGGTTCCCGTTATAATAATGTACTCATAATGTTGTAAATGCACAAAGGGGCAGAGTGGCGACCCAAGAATGTAACTGTAACCTGTGAGACAGAGACACAGAAGGAGAAATTACAGAACTGTGTTTGCTCGCCTGGAAGGCTGCAGCTAATCAACAACAGAGATGTGGAGATTATTGGGAAGTATTCACCTTGAAGTGAAAAAACAATGGCTGGTAATAATAACTTACTGAGAAGTAAACGGTGACAGTATCGTGAACATGAATCTCATGATCCGACAAAGTTATTTTCACGTCCAAATCCGGCTCGCAGCTCCTGTTATCATAGTTTGTATTATTATTATTATTATTATTATTATTATTATTGAAGTATAGTTGTGGTGTGAAGTTCTGTTGCTTCTGGTATGAAGACAAACTTTGAGTAAATGTTGTGAAAGAGTCATAATTGTTAAGTTAAATCTGTTTACCCATAAACCATGAAAACAACAGTCAGAAGAAACAGTCACGTATAATTCTAGAAAATATTATTGTCAAAGTTTTACCCTCACACCAGAATAGCTACAGAACCATAGACAGCGATACCAATCTACAGTAACCTAACCTAATCTACCCAAGAGCCAGCAAACTTAACGTTGTATATCTTCTTTTTCTTTTAAGTTTGAATCAATTAAGTTTTCAATTTCTTCATTCGAAACAATGTCAACAAGGAAGGGGACCGTTAAAAATATGTGTGTTTTAGCGAGTCGAATTTCATTACAATGAAACTTTACAGGCAGGAAAGATTGATAACGCTAAGAAGGAATTGCAGGGGGTAATTTATCAACAAGCAAAAACTACAACGAAATATATAAAATACAAGTATAAATATAATGGAGTAACACAATATAAACATTTCTGTGTCATAAGCATTATATCTGTGATTATATTCTTTCTAATTGGCTAGGTGTGACAGTTTACCTATTATAATAGCCTATAACTTAGCTACTATTGTATCAACTGTGGTGTGGTTTTCGTCTTTGTGTAACTTGTGGGATCTCCATTTATGCATAGAAAATATATGTTAGCACTTTCTACTTATATAGCATACATGTGTCATGGTTTTGATACCATCAGTGTATGATTGCTAGGCTTAGAACAGAATAAAATGGCTCTCAGTCGGTATTACTAATTGTTTTAGATTTTGTTCAGTCAGTTTTTAAGAGGGAAGAGTGATTGATTGATTGATTGTTATTAGGCAAAGCAAAAGCAAGGTCATATAGCCAATACTCTTAAAGTATAGCCCACGTCATCACTACAGGCAATACCCTCCTAAGGGGGATGAAATGGAAGTGGGATTACATAAAACCTCCTATACTTAGAATAACAAGTAGTTTGTGGTTATTTGATACTAGATTAGTCAGACAAGAAAGATAATTTATGATACAATGCGAAATGTCTAACAACGTATTTGTTAATACCAGCTCTAGTGCATAATATATAATTTTGATGTAAGGTAGTTTTGGGGAGATTAAAATGGGTAGGAATTTATTGGGTTAGGATAGTGTGATATATGGTAAACCTGAGGTGAATGGTTCAACTTATATTGATTTTGTTCTTGCCTTGTCCCAGCGAAGTTTCCTCGGCCTATACAACTTCCATCTACAGCAGCACCTGTATAAATAAAAGAATTAATAAGTAATCGATTCATAGCTGAGTATAATGAATTATTGACGAATTTATATATAAGTACAGCTAGATAAAAATAATATTGGTTGGAGGGGGGTGCCGACAATGCAATGGTTATCATACACGCTTAGCAAGCAAGATATCCCGAGTTCGATTCCCAAGTCAATGTAAATGTTGGACAATTTTCCCAACTATCTATGTCCCTGTTCACCAAGAAGTAAGTAAGTACCCGGCTGTAAGAGCGACGATTGCAACCTTGTAGACTGGGGAAAGATGTGTTGATGTAACCAAGGTTTAAATAATACATATTATTCTTTAAACTTTGACTGCTATAACGACCTATATAATAGTCGATAAGCCCCTTTACATCTCCACCAGCCAAAAAAACTTCTGCCAGCTGTCTCACTAGCATGGTAAAGTGGTTCAACGTCGTAAACGGCTACGGCTTTCTGATAGCAGACAACCACGACTTCTTCGTCCACCAATATTGAGGGATGGAGAGGAAGTGTCCTTCACTGTGGATGAAGGGCGTGGTGGCTATCTGTCAACGCAGTTGGACTTGATAGTGGAAAAGTTCTCAGCTCACTCCATGCCTGTGGTAGGAAGACGGCCTACTCCCAATCACCTCAGCGAAGGTAGCAGCAGGCAGACATCGTCAGTGTCTGCACCAGGATCAACACACACATGTTGATCCTGGTCTGCACCAAGAGTGCTCAGTCTCACCCCAACCTTGATGGTGTGTTGACGTTCTCCTGGCGTTCTGCCTTTCGTTGTTGTCTCTGCGTTATTGTTTTTGTGTTGTTTCTGCATGTTGTTTGTGTGTTGTTTTTTATCAGCATGTCTGCTTGTGTGTTGTTGCTTCTTTATGTTACTTATTTGTTTTATGTAATTTTGAGTTTTGTTCTGTTTTGGTTCCGTGTGTGTGTGTTTTTGTGTGATTCCCTTGCACAGTCCCTGAGGTGGTCACTGCTTGTTTAGTTGTTTGCTGCTTCCCATTGAGGCATTGCCTGGCTTAACATGTTGGAAGAAGGCGAGTGTATTGTAAAAGACCCCAGCACACATACACCCCACCACCACCACCATTGTCCTCGTTCACTCTGCAGCGTGAGTTGCAGCCGTCCACCTCTACCAAACAACTAGTAGACTTCTCTTCTGACTCAGAAGTCCTTAATAATGTGGACTGTTTGCCTCCAGCTGCCAAGTCTGCAAAGAGTACTTCAGCTGTGCACGACATACCTTCTATGCCTCGCCCTGGTGTTTCTCGCTCAGCCCACTCCCTGTCCTCGTTTGACCTTCCGGCTTTTTCCCCTAGAGATGCGTATGTCAAGCTCTCCTTCACTGGGACCCCATCCAGACACAAACCTACGGTGGATGTCTGCTATCAAGAGGCTATCAACTGCAGAGTGAGCTGGGGAGATCATGATGGCTGCCGTCACCTTCCAGTTTGTCTGTCACTACAGAAAGCGTCAGGACATCATTGACAGAAACATTGACAGAAAATTTGTCTCTGCCTCTCATTCCACACCTCAGGACTCACCGGACAGGCTTCATAAATTCCCCAGCTACCCCAACTACATTTTCAACCACTTCCCTGTTGATGTTGACCCGGGTCTTGTCAAGGGACACCTTGGTGTGTACTCTGGCTATCATTTTATTTAGGATGGTTCTCCCATTAATTATATTGTTGTTGTATGGAGTCTTCCTGATCCACCTCCACACGAGATTTCTTTCAATTTCCTCCCCTGTCTTCCACCTTGTGAAGTAGAGTAACTTCATAATGACCTGCCTTGGTGCTACAGGTGTGGGGGACTTGGACACGTTTCCCGGTACTGTTCAGCCTCACCGAAATATGCCTGGTGTGCAGTCAACCATGACTCTAGGATCTGCCCTGCCAGGAGTGAACCATCACATCCTGTTGCTTCCATATCCTGAAGAGGTGTCTCGATTGATGTGCCCACGATGCCTTCAGTCAGGGATTAATGTGTGGCATGAATGTGCTCGATACCAGGCTCAAGCTCGTGCCTCTACTGCCATGCAACCTCCACTGCCACCACCACCATCACCTCCACAGTCTGCTTCTTCTACCAGTCCTGCCTTGCCCCTGGATCTGTCCCTCCGGAAGTCTGTTGCTTCCCTCATAGCACGATGGATTGATGGACTGGTTGCAGCTCAGGCTGCTAGGGCAGCTCAGGTGCCCTACAAATAATTTTTACTTTCCCTTAGCCTTCTTTTACTATTGACAGGACAGATGGGATGCCATCGTGGCTAACAAGCTCTGCGGCATCCACCAGTACCTGGGTTTGTGGAGCTACAGCGGCCTGTCCCACCAGTGGGAGAAGGCTCTTACCCGTCTCCACATTTTATTCATGGATTTTTAATGGAGAGGGCTTTCCCTCCCTACTCTGAAGATTGTTTGGTCCCTTTGACAGTGTGGCATCTTCTTGTGGAGTGTTCCAGCCTTGGGGACCTTCATCTTAGGCACCTCTCCGAGTACCGGGAGGGGGACGGCTCTTACAGTCTCTCCCAGGTGTTCGGGGAGGAGGCTTGTAGTGTGGGATGGTGCACTCTCTTCTTTCCTCCTCCACAAATTGTGAATTTTATGATATTCATAGCTTCATTTATAGTTAGTTCAATTTTTTAATTCCGATTCTTTTATCAATTTTACTTTAGTTAATCAGGTTATTTTAGTAAAAAAATTATATTTATTTTATATGTCTTTTTAATCACGCTGCTTCTTCCTTTTAGGGTAATGAAGCCTGGCTTATGTGTATATATATTATATTAATGATATAAATAACCATATTTTAAAATCCTTAGAATTTAATATTATGTTGGGCGGTATATAACCCAAGCTGTTGTGCCGCCAGATGCCTAGTGGCATCTACTAATTAATCAATCAATAATGCCTCTCGTCTTGAGAAGCTTTACGAGGCAGTCCCTTCTCATGATCCGTCTCCTCTGAAATCTTAAATACTCGCTCTTTGCTGATGATTGTGCATTGTGGTACTCATCCCACAGTGTTCAGTTTTTGGCGAGGCAGAATCAACTGGTGCTTGACTCTGTTCATCACAGAAGTGTGTCGACATTGTATTAACTTGTATATGTAGAATTTCTGATATGCATATTACTTTTGATAATCACACATAGATTTTAAAAAATCTGTGAGATTCTTAGGCATACATTTCGACTGTAGGCTTAATTGGAAATGTCATATTAATTACTTGCTTTTTGCTGTAGAACGAAATTAAATATCCTCAAATACTTAAAAATTAAAAAACTGCTCTGTCGACATAAATCGTCACCTTCGGTCCCCCACATTTGTTGGTGGTGTTAACTTATGTTGTCACCCGAGGTTAAGGGGTTAATGCCTATCGATTGCGTAATGGTCATTAAGGGGAGAGTATACTTTTGTTACATTGGAGTGCCTTGATTCCTCCAGAGTATGCCATGAAACAGAACCATATGAACAAAAATAATGGTGCCCTATTGGAGTTAAGAGTTTGGAGGAATCATTACCTCCAAAAATGTCCAAACTATACCTTCCCCTTAACCCCTACAATGCGGCTGATGGCTATTGTACCTGTCCTTAGCTTGTCTCCTCGAAGAATCTGGTACTATGTTCTTGAGTGTGTGGTTGGTAGTGAAGAAGCAGGCGTGGTTGGTGTTCAATTGAGGTAGAAAGAAATTTCACTATTTAAAATAGACTTAATTTATTATATTTAACTCTATAGGAATTTTGTTCCTTGTCTTGAGGAGTCCAGAGGATATGCCTTGTGTATGTGTCATTCTAAGTTCAGAGCTGTCCTGACTAAGTGTGTTCTCGGTCAGTTTATATCTATATTCCCTACTTTGAGTTGCCAGCAGTATCTGGATAAAATATTACTCATGGTCAATGTAGGTCAGCCAAGCCCAGCCCCTGCTCTCTCTCCCTGTGAGTGAAAGTGGAAGATGAGATAAGGAAGGGTATGGTTTATGACTCCAGCTAGAAGTCATCTGACCCTAGCATGTGTTAGGCTGCTTTCACACGGACGTTTTTGTACGCGCGTTCGACGCGCGTGTGAAAGCAGCCTTAATTGTTCAGATGTTCCTTTACAAACACCTGCATATGGTTTATGACAGAGGAGGCTGAGTGCATCTTGTGGAAAGATGTAAACAGATTGGGAAGGTATTTGACCTGGGATAATGCTCTAATTACAGGTCAGGTAGTTTAGTGACCCTTGTAATCTGATCTTTTTAAGTGCTACTACCTTTACCTCCTATTTTAATGGCTTTGGTAGGTGTACACACTGACAGCTATGACTATCATTGCTATTGTCTAGCCCAATATGCGAAATTTGTTTCTTTCCACTTATAGCCTATTTTATCCCAGTAGTACAGCGTTCATGGGTCACTTAGTTCCTATACTACTGTAGAGATGGCTAAAGGCGGCTTCACAACGGGCAATACGCGGCAGGTTTTGCTACCCGCTAGCAAGATTTTTCCAGCCGCTAGCAAAGTTTGATGATGGCGGCTGAAATTGCTAGCCAGGCTGGAAAGACCGACCTGTCGGTGTTTTTCAGCCGAGGGTCGGCAATACCGTATCCCAGTTCTTCGGCAAACCTCTTTCTCGTCCGTCTCTTTTTTTATTTACCTTCTTTTCGTCATGACCTTCTTCGTCTCTGTATTTTCCCGTTCCCTCGTTTCCTTCCATCTTCATCATTTTCCAATTGTTATTATTAGTATTAGTATTTTCATCTTTCGTTCATTTTGTTACTGGGTTTTTCTTAATTTTCTCCAGTGCTTCATCCTTTCATTCCTTTCGTTTCTTCCTTCCTTCCTTCCTTCTCTGAGTTGACCAGTTGTGTATAAAGCAACAGCCATCGATGTGTCCACAAACGTTTCTTCTCTTTCTTCTTCATTTTCATGGCCAAAATAAAGGCAAAAGCTAATAAGGCTTCCTCGTCGGTAGAGGTATCCATCTTCAATCTTGTTTGTTTAAACGACCTTGCGAATGGCTAGTCTTCCAGCTCAGCTCCTGATGCAGCTCGATTGTTCCCGCTCGTGTAGGCTTTTGTCGAAAATTGCCGCTAACTCCGGCTAGACAGGGCAGGCTGGAAACTAGCGGGTAGCAAAACCAGCCACATATTGCTCCGGTTGAAGCCGCCTTAAGCCTCCTGACAATTTTCCCACAACATCCATTGCTGTGCCCCCCATCTTACCACCAGTTACTTCCACTCCACGATTGCAACCTCCATGTTCCCGTCTCATTCCTGTAAGGTTATCTAACTTTTTAATTGAATGGGAACTGGACATATCTTTGTCATCATATGATAGTGATGAGTATCCACACGAAGTGGTATGAGGATATGTTGACGGAGGCCACTGCCAGCCATCATGAGTGAACACAACCCCACTCTCGTGCTGAAAGTGATTCATTTTTATCACCTCCCATCTCCATAACCAAGAGTCGTAGAGAACTGGGGTTGGTCTCATTGGAAAGAGGAAGAGCTGTTGGAAATTAAGAAATCAAAGCTATGTTTCTATGCATTGTAGTTTAGGAGGAGGGATGAAGTGAAATATAACCTTTTTTCGCATAATCGCTGCCCGGACGCATATAGCGAAAATTTCTCACCAAGGCTGGTAGCAGCAGCAACAAGGTAAATAAATTCCAAAAAATAGTTTCCGTACAGTAGCAGTTAGCTCGCAGTAGAGTGGAGATTAGAACTTGAGTTATACTTATGTGATGAGTCAAACCTTTTAATGTTTTCCGTTGAATCAGTGAGTAGTCGTAACTCATTTCCTGTCGAAGGTGGCTTACCTGGTTTGAATAGTGCCCTACAATTATGTTTTCCCTGTGTTATTTGCCTTTGCAATTGTTTTACAGAATAATAAAACTTACTTTTGTTCTCAGTCAGAACATATTTCGAATCATCGGGTACTTACAAAGTACAGCCACGAGGACACCAATCATCCACACCTGGAAGATTAATATTAATATTAATATATTAATATATTAATATATTAATATTAATAATATTAATATTAATATTAATATATTGATAATATTAATATTAATATTAATATTAACATTAATATTATTATTATTATTAATATTATTATTAATATTATTATTATTATTAATATTAATATTAATATTATTATTAATATTAATATTAATATTAATATTAATATTAATATTAATAATTAATAATAATAAATAACTTTGTTGTTTGTAAACTGTATAGGCCTACTATTGATATCTGGAAACTATAAGACGAAAAGGACTTCATCATTGACAAGAGTTTCATACCCTTGAGTTACTAATTTGATTGTTTGAATAACCGGGAAATATGATTATTATATACTCTCTTAACTTACTCAATTAAATTATGTGTGTAGTTTTTGTAGTGTTTAAGGTAAAACGCGTATGACCTCAAAAAATAATTTGTAACACGTTTTAGAAAAATGTCTTTTTTTCACAATGGTTTTCGGAATGCAGAGTAGCCTAGAGTATTGTATAATATATGATGAAAGTGCACTTTATTTTGATTCTCATTGCCATTCAATTATACCAAGCCAATAATTGCTAAGGATTAATTACGCTCAGGTCACCTCGTGTGGACCGTAAGATCTGTTGTGGTCCGTGTATCTATGTGTATTGTAACTACGTGATATCACGACCCCGCACTTACAAGCAGGATCGTGGTGGACGTAGTATTGCCTCGTCCGCCACTTCTAGGATCACAGGCGGTCCCATTAACTCCGCCTATCGCCGCTGATTGGCTGTTATATGTAAACCTATGTCCCTGTATGTACAGTTGACTCCACTCCCGCGTTGACCACTGCGCGTTGCCAATGTTGAGCCACCCAGATATTCGAATCCCGAACGAAGCGAAGACCTCATGACCTCCATCTCCCCAACTCAGTCGTCCCTCCCTCCATCTCACTCGGTCATGAGTGCTTCGCTTCGTTCGGGATTCGAATATATGGGTGGCTCATCATTGGCAACGCGGGAGTGGAGCCAACTGTACATATATAAAAAACTATGCACATGTAAATAAATCGGATCTAAACTCACCACTGCAGACTTTACTTCCTCCTTTCCTAGCCTTAGATATACAAGGAGAAGAAAGCCTGCTCGACCTACCTGACTGCTACAGTAATGACCCCGGACTCAAACACTCAGCCTTCTACCTTCGTCATGGCAGTGAATGACATTACATCCAACAACTCTCCAGTGGTAGTAGCACAGCTGGGCTGCGTTCAGGAAGGCAGCGCGGGTGGCGCGCAACACTCGAAATCGTTCAGGAAGGCAGCGTGCGCTGTCTGTGCGCCGCAAAATGCGTCACCCAGGTGTCGCGGCTTTGAGAGGTGGGGCGGCCGCGACCGCCACCCTCAATTGTAAACAAAGATGGCCGCCCAAACATTGAAGATACAGTGCCCCTACTGCCACATTTTGCTTAATAATGTCAATTCCTTGGCATTGCAACTATCAACATGCCCTGGTAAGTAAAGAACGTAACCGCAAGTATAGATGTAAGTGAAAATAAAGAAATATTATTGAGCAAATTTGAAGTAATGGCAGTCAAATGAAGAGAGCCAGCGTTGTTGTGAGCAGTACATTTGTTAGAATAAGTTTATGAATGATCTAGCATGTTGCATGCGTCGTATTGTTGGTATATTTATTGGGTTGATGTCAAAGTTTTGTTTGTTATAGATAGTTTCAAGGGAATCAATTTTCACAGCCACGGATGAGCAGCAGTCCATAGTACACGTCTATGAAGGCAGCCACACTGAATTGCAAGCAATAATATAACTGAAGCACCTGTGGTTCAAACTACTAAACAACACATGATGGTTGGTAAATATGTTTAGTTTAATTAGCCACAGAGAATTGAATCATTGTGACTGGCTGAGGGAACAAACTTATGTTCATTACAGTTCATCTTTGTCATATTTATTGGAATGGACAAACACTCTCCTCAAATCAAGTCATAATTATTGCTACTTGGTCTAGGTGTCTACTTTTCCTGGTAATCTGTATTGAACCTGCATAATACAGGGTGTCCATAAATTATCTGAATAACTTTACATGTTCATGAAAGGTAATCTGTTCACATAATTATAGATATCTACAAGCAGTGTTGCTTTCTACAGTACAAAAGTGCCTCCCAGTTGGTAGGGAGCTCAACCTACTACTTGGGGAGGGAGGGGTTGGTATTTAAGGTTATGCAAAGCAACACTGCCTGTAGATATTGACACACTGGATGCAATCTGTACCAAAGGGATATGAAACTGAAATCAATGTCTTTCAGGTCTGCAGTGACAAAAGTGATGAAGACCTCAATAAGCATCAAGAATTCTGGAAGCCAGAGAGGACAAGCAGAGAATTGAAGAAAGAAGAGGACAAGCACTATGTATTGGTGTATATATAGAGGAAAAATAAATATGGAATTTTTATTACTTAATTTATTTATCATCCCAACAGGTGTTACATTTAACTTCTGGACACCTGAAAGGGTGTAGGGTTCAAATAAAATGACTGATATGAGGATATCACACTCCACCTCAATCCCTCCAATAAAATACCAGCATTGCAAAGTTGCCTTGAAGCTTGTTACAGACAGTTGGGTTGACTCTGTAACCTTTCAATTTACCATGATTAATTTACGGATTTATAACCACACTGGTTTTAGGAAAGCCCCGTCCTTATATTATTTCATGTAAATACTCTGTATTCCATTAGAGAAAACTGAACTACTGAACCTAAACAAGGCTCTTCAATATAATGAATTAACCTCTACATGGAAAGATGGTTTGCATTTAATACATGTCCATCTCCAATGAAAATACTGTATAATTTCTTGAAATACTGCAATGCTGGTACTGTTAAGGGAGTAGTATATTTTTGGTACATTGGAGCTTCTTGATTTCTCCAGAGTATGCCAGGAAACTGGACCAGATTAACAAAAATAATGGTGACCCGTTGCATGAAATAGTTTGGAGGAATCAGATGCTCCAGATTTACCAACACTACTGTGACTGTCCCCCAAGGGTGGCAGTATGGTATGGTACGGTACGGAATTACGGTACGGTATGTTATTTTTTAATCTAAAAGTACGGTACGAATTTACGGTACGGTATGTTATTTTTTAATCTAAAAGTACGGTACGAAATTACGGTACGATAATTTTTGTTAAGTACGGTACGGTACGAAATTACGTTATTTTGGGGGGGCCTTTTCCGTACTCTTTCCGTACCCTTTCCGTACCTTATTAAAAATTCGAATATACATTCCACTGTCCTCTGTCAAGAATAATCTAATATCCAGATGTAAAAGCAACTAATTAATTTTCTTGACGAACGTTCTACTTTAAGGGGCCTACCCACGAAAACGGCCTGGCAAAACAATATCATTACTAACACCTATTTGTTTTTGTTGAAACTACATATAATTTTACTTAAGGGGCCTACTCACGAAAAATTCAATATTATCAGCCATTTGGGCTATTTTTGCTATAGCCATCCTTGTAAACCCTGATGTGTCTCCAGTACTTACACAAAGTTTCAGCACATTTTGCGAATTCTTTATCCATTTAAATGGACATTTTTGTGAAGTGGGTGTTTAAAGGGACATCGCGCGATTTAAAAACCTCAGCGTCCGTGGCAACCAGAAGTCTCTACGTATTTTCTGGATTTTATTATGATTTTTTATTGTTTTATTGAGCAGCGACATTTGGCATCTCTCTCGGCTCCTTCTAGCCGTTCATACTACTGGCAACGCTCGCAGTAGCTCACTAAATCAGTGGCATTTCAAATTTTACGAGTTGAAAGTGTTTCGTAGACAAAACCTGTGTTTTCCCTCTCGTTTTTTGCACCATTTTGCCTCTGTACCTTGCCCTAATACCTCTGCAACATAGGGAAAGTGTCAGGATAGAAAAAGAGGCAAAAGAATCGGCTGCCAATGCTTGGTTAGCAAAATATCATACAAAATATAATACAGTTGAACAACCTCCACCACCATTACCACCTGTTATTGGGCCTCTCCACGGGTTTCCATGAAAAGAAACAGTCAATTAATTAGTGATAAAAGTGTTAGTGAATCTGTGGAGGAGGTGGAATATGTACTTATACCGAAAAAGTTGATTACAGACATAGTCAAACACGTTTGTAAGTGTGGAGGTAGGAATGTGGAGTACAGTGTACGCGAGTGGATTCTTCTCAGTGTGTTTGACTCACGTCGCCTCGATTTTCTCAAAACGTAAGTTTTATACATTCTCCTCTTTATAATTTCGTCATTTCTTGTCCGATTTTCTTGATTGTTTTAGTATTTTAATCAGCATTGGACATACTAATGCTTGGTCATGCGATAACCATTATATAGAATTATATAACTATTGTAAATGCATTTCTTTCGTACTCGTGAGTGATGTAGTGAGGATGTCAGCGGGAAAAATATTAATAGAAAATTCGTTTTTTGAGTAAACAAAATTCGGTATGACCAATAAATAGAAAAATTATCTACCTATTAATTGCCACAAAGTGCACTTTCGTATGTGAATTAGGTTTAGTTTAATAAGGCCTAAGGCTTAGGTGTTCAGAAAAGTGATAAATTATTTATATTTTTTCTCTTTTTTCTAAGGATGGACTTCACATCATAGGGTTTATCTTTAAGGTTTAACTTTCTTTTAGCGTGTGTTTGTGTTATCTACTCGTCTGCTGCTCGTAGACTGTCGTTGTCATGTTCAGTTCGTGTCCAGTGACTCGGGACTCCTCTAATAAAATGCAAAGCTTATGTTGACGTCTGTTTAGTATTTCCTCTTAATATTTTATTGGTCGATTTGTTTAGTTGATTCCAAGACAAATATGAAAAATGTGTACAGTATAGTCTATTATGTAAGTTGATACTACTGCACCTGCTAACAGAAAAAAATAAATAATTGCACTTCTAATTTACCCTTCAATTATCATGGTGTATGTATGTCACGAGTTAAAATTTGATCGTGACATATTAATCAATTAAGTATAGGAATAATACTTCATTAGCCATAGCCTAGTGGTTGAGAAAGCGAAAGGCAGGAGTGTGTGAGGTAGAGTAGGAGACAGTGTTCCTGTTTGAGCCTGCGTCCCTCCCCTCTGTAACTGTAAAAATCCTTCGTTTCCCCACTCGTAAGCTTTGTAATTATTGATTTGCATACACACAGATATTCTATTAAAATCTCCATATGATTCGTGAAGAGGATAATTACCATGATTAATTTACGTGGCATTATTACAATTGCATGTATGGCTGGGTGTGTGAATGATATATAATACGAGGTTCTAGTCAGACAGACAGTAGGATTCAAACTATTGCGGTGTGGCGCCTGAATATCGATCCACAGTTGGGGGGAGGAGCTATAGCCTGGCTGGGGGCCCTCGTGATTTAAACTTCAGTTCATCTCCTACTCGCTTCGGCATAACACCTCGTTCTTCGTGGCGCTCCAGGCTCTCGTGGAGTAGCAGCCTACAATGGTCGAATTCATTCAGTTTCAGCAAAAGACCATGCAACTTTCCAGAGCTCGCGCTGGAGAAGAGGATATAACCCTGACTTAGCTTTCATCACCTCTAGATATTATACAAGTTTCGGAAAGTCAATTGGCAACCCAATACCAAGAACACAACACAACCCTGTTATCATCACTACTAAGCCTGTTATTAGACCACAACCATCCAACCTCAAACCTAGGTTCAATTTCCGCAAGGCAAACTGGGATGGTTTTACCAATGACTTGGATGAATCAATCCCTCTTATCCCACCACTACCCGAACAATATGAAACCTTCCAAGCCCTAATCCAGAAGACTGCAAGAGCAAATATCCCCAGAGGCTGCAGGAAAAACTACATCCCAGGCTTAGACCAGCTCACTAAAGAACAGTATAAGGAGTATGTCCAAGCATTCAATGAAGACCCGTTTGCTGAAAGTACCCTAGAGCTTGGAGAAACCCTGCTAGCCTCTATAAGTAAAGACCAAAATGAGCGCTGGAAAGAAATAATCACAAACATTGATATGACCCACAACAGTAAAAAAGCCTGGTCTACGATCAAAAAACTGAACTCGGAAAAAGAGGCTCCTCCCAGAGTAGCAGCCGTTACCCCTAACCAAGTAGCGCACCAACTGCTGCTAAATGGAAAGCCACAACATAAAATAAGGGGGCAGGTGAAGAAAACCAAGGAAGAAATGAGCAGAGTCATACAAAACAGCACCCAAGAAGCCCAACCCTTTACAACTGCAGACCTGAATGCAGCCATAACTCGCCTAAAACTAGGCAAAGCATCAGGCGAGGATGGGATCACAAATGAGATGGTGCTGCACTTTGGAGAAAAGGCCAAATTGTGGTTACTGTCCCTCTATAACAACTGTGCTTCATCCCTCAAAACCCCTAAAATCTGGAGGAGAGCCAGAGTTGTGGCTCTACTCAAACCAGGGAAAGAACCAACATCACCAAAAAGTTATAGACCCATTTCCCTGCTCTGCGTCTTATATAAACTGTATGAACGCTTGATCCTTATGCGCATGCAAGATACAGTTGAAGAACACCTTTCACCGGACCAAGCCGGCTTTAGACCTGGCCGCTCTTGCTGCAGCCAAGTGCTCAACCTCACCCAGTATATTGAGGATGGGTATGAGTGCAAGCAAATTACTGGAACTGTGTTTGTCGACCTTACTGCCGCATATGACACAGTGAACCATAGATCACTACTCCTAAAGGTGGCTCAGCTTGTGAGGAATGCCACCCTTGTCCACATGATTGAGTCATTACTTGTCAACAGACGCTTCTATGTAGAAATGGAAGGGAGGAAAAGCAAGTGGCATACCCAGAAGAACGGTCTCCCACAGGGCTCTGTATTGGCTCCGATCCTTTTTAACATCTACACCAATGATCAGCCACAATACCATAACATCCGCAGGTATATCTATGCAGATGACCTGTGCCTTGCCACTCAAGCAACCTCCTTTTCTGAGATAGAGAGAAGGCTATCATCTGCATTGAACACTCTATCTGCCTATTATAAGAAATGGCACCTAAATGCAAACCCAAGTAAAACCCAGGTGTGTGCATTTCACCTTAACAACCACCTAGCAAAAAGGGAACTAAGGGTAAAATGGGGCCACAAAGAACTGGAACACCACCCATACCCAGTCTATCTAGGCGTCACGCTCGACAGAACCCTCTCCTTCAAGGAGCACATCACCAAACTGAGAGCCAAGCTTTCCACCCGCAACAACCTCCTCAGCAAACTTGCCAATTCTAGCTGGGGAGCGGACCCAAAGACTCTCAGAAACACAGCCTTGGCGCTATGCTATTCTACAGCTGAGTACTGTGCGCCTGTGTGGGCTAGATCATGCCATGCCCATAAAATAAATCCAGAGCTGAACAGAGCATGCCGTACCATAACAGGCTTGCTAAAATCCACACCACTACCAGCTCTGTATAGACTGTCAGGGATCCCTCCACCTAACATCCGGCGAGATGTTACAACAAAGCTGGAGCGTCACAAACAAATGCTAGACCCCCGCCACTCACTTCACGGCCATCAAGAAATGAGGCGAAGGCTTAAATCTCGCAAATGTTTCCTAACAGTTGAGCCAGTCGAATTAAGCCAGGCTGACAACTACATGCTGGAATGTTGGTGCAATTCAGAGCAACAACAATTGAACGAAGCTCTGCCAGATCCAGCCAAATCCCTACCATCTGGAATGGACCTGAGCAGAAAGTGCTGGGTAGCACTAAACAGGGCAAGATCAAAGACAGGGAAAACCAAAGACAACCTCCACAAATGGGGAATAACCACCAACCCTGACTGTATGTGTGGAGTAGTACAAACAATGGAACATCTATTAAGAGACTGTCCAATGGGACCCCACTGCTCCGACCAAGACCTTAAGGATGCAAATGAAAATGCCATCAAATGGATACAGTTCTATTGCGATAAGATATGATGATGAGCATACTAATGATTCGTGATCGAGTGTTGGGTGTGTGTTTGAACATTGAAAATTGCGAGTGGGAGGACAATTCATGTATGAGTATAGAAAAACTCATACGTGAATGAAATTGAACTCCGAGTTCGCTTCCATCTTGTAACATACGTGGTTCTCTCGACCTCTCGTCTCGTAAGACACAGGGGGACAGTGAATGCCAGATACTCGAACTCGTATTATTAGATTTATATTTATTATTGATTAAAGTAATTGAGTAGGGGTCCTGAAATAGCACCATAGAATTACGAGTGTTTGGGGAATGTAACACCTTGGTTACACACGTAATATTCGCTCTCGTCCACTCATTCACGTGGATATGACGAGTGATAAATTAAGATGTGACATTGAAAATTAACTGAGGTGGAGACAGAAAAAAAATGAAGACATAGAAAAATGAAGAATAGAAAAATATTGAAGAACATAGGAAAACATAGAAAATAAATCGAGAATATATTGTACTCGGGTCTCGGGAAGAAAACAACGAGGACAATAACTTCGAGGACACCAATAGAAAACGTGAGTCACTCGCGAGGGTAACTTTAGTATTTAGTTAGTTAGCTAGTTTTTTTTTTGCGTGTGGATGAGTGTGAACGTGTGTGACTATATTTAATTGATTTCATGTTGGTATTACTGGAATTTTCAATAAATATAGTAAAGCGATTGTAATTGGTTTCATACACCGTATTCCTTGGCACTATAATTTATAAATGCATTCATATCGGAAGACCTCACATTAAAAATAAATATGTTGATAAAAAAAAAAAGGGAACTTGCAATGAAGGGGAATAATTTAACCTCTGAAACCTTCTTTGAGCCAACACAATTAAGGTTAATTAATAAAAAAAAACTGGGTAAGATAAGTCAATTGATGAATAATTACTTACTACATTATTATATGCAATGTTACACAAGCCAAGATCTTGTTTTTTTCACACTGGCTCACAACGTGAGGCATAATGCAAAATCTTCCAGTGTATATAAAGTAAGTCGAATCCTTTTAGTTTTTGTCACAATGTATGCCTCATTGCCTTGTAATAATATCCTATACTGCAGCCTTCACCCTTGGTAACTTAGTGCAAGTTCCAGAAAAAAATACATTGGCAAGTTCATTCCTAAAAAGAAAAAAATGTCTCCTATAATGCTATTATATAGACTCTTTCTCTCATCCGCAGTCACACACACACTTACTCTATTTACAGTGATATTCACTAATAACAAAACAAAAGACACAATTATAGGAACTTAATCGTGTCTGGACAAGGAACTGTTTACAGAGGTAGTTCATATAATGGATTAATTTTAGAGATGTAATTTATGGCATTGGTACGATATTGGGTACGAAATTACGGTACGAAATCTTACTTTTTCGTACTAGTATGGTACGGTTCTTTGGGTAAGGTACGATATTTTTAAGCGTGCGGAATTACGATATTTTTTCCGTACCGTACCGTACTGCCACCCTTGACTAGAAGGCAGGATATACAAAGCTGGAATATTACAATTAAGTCAGGTGTTTACTTTTTCCATCTTAGTACCAAGTACTGTACCTCCATATGGCCTAGTACAAGTATAACTAGTACTAGTATAACTGAACTGGATTTAATAATTGTTTTATTGCCTTCTTATTCAACCTTTGGTCTGGTTTTGTGTTCAGTCGACATATAACTTGAGTTACTATATATAAAGAGTAAGTTACATCAAATTCAAGGGATGCAGTAATGGTGGGTTCTTGTGATTTACAGGAAAATTATCATTGCTGGTATCTGTTTTCTTCTCTCAATTCTTCTATGGTGACTATCGCTATTGCTGCCTCTAATATGGGATCTTCTTCAATAAGCTCTGTTGCAAGAACAGCAAAAAGAGGGTCGTTGGGAGCTGCGTGAGCCATCTTGAGGTCGTCGGCAACTGTGGTTTGTTTACAAACCATCTCCGCGTCGCGCGCGGCGCACCACAGCGTTCAGGAAGACCTCCCAAAGTGTCCGCGTGTCGCGCGCCACCCGCGCTGCCTTCCTGAACGCAGCCCAGGTAAAGCTGCCAACCTTCTCGGTGATCGATGCCCCTACCTGGTTCCGGCAGGCGGAAGTACAGTTCCGACTGAAGAGATTAACCAGCCCAACAACCCAGGCTGATCACGTCCTGGCTGCCCTACCAGACGAAATCTTCCCAAAAATATCTGAGTGGCTAACCTCAAAGGGCGACACCGCCATCAAGTACAAGGACCTGAAGACCTTCCTACTGCAGCGTTTCAGCCCATCAGCAGCATCAAGAGTGACACAGCTCCTCCAGCTTTCCAAACAACCTCTCGATGACCAGAGACCTTCCGACGCCCTCCTCGAGATGAAAGCTCTTGCAAGACTCCCTCCAGCAGTGGACGGATCAGTGAGGCAGTTGGATTTGCTGCGGGCCTTATGGCTTCTCCGTCTCCCAGAGTCCATACGGGCAATCCTCCCCAATGCAGAAGAAATGGACGAGGATGAGTTACAGCAGATGGCGGACAACCTGAACGACGCACAGACCGCTGCAGCCCGCCACACCTACGCCGTGTCCCCCGCCACATCAGTGCCCCTGCTGGAGGACGACATCGCAGCGCTCGCCCACACTCCATCACGGTTTCACCAGCATCCTGGAAGTCAACACCACAAACCAAAGGTACGTCCCCGACAACAGTACAACAGTGAAAAGTTCAGTGACAGCCTCTGCTATTTCCATGCTAGATACGGTCCCAATGCAAGATACTGTAAACCTGGTTGCCCATGGCCAAAAAACTTGTAAGTCAGCCGGCGCGTATAGCGGCGGCTCCAGGTGACATAAGTGCTTTTTTTTTGTGCGACCCCATCTCTAATACTCGTTTCTTGGTGGACACGGGTGCTGCTCGCTCACTCCTGCCTGCCGCTCAGGGGAGAAAGCCCCTGCACCAGCAGCCTAATGTCAGACTGACTGCAGCCAATGGCACACCGATTCCCACATACGGCCAGCAACACCTCGACATCCGCATCGGCAGCCGGAATTATGGATGGAACTTTATAGTGGCTGACGTAACCGTTCCCCTGCTAGGGGCAGATTTCCTGGCCCACTACCAACTACTGGTGGATGTCGCCGGCGGCAGGTTGGTCGACACAGCTTCGCTGGCTGCCGTCCCTATAGCAGCTGCCCCAGAAAACCTCGCCCTGCAGGGGATTGAGGCCTCAGACGACTTCACACACCTCCACAACTCATACCCTAATGTGTTCAAGCCTGAACTTCGATAGCAACCACAGGTACCGGCCAAGCATGGAATATACCACCACATAAAAACCTCAGGCCCTTCAGTGTTCTCCAAGTTCCGTCGATTGTCGCTAGACAAACTCGCCGCGGCAAAGCAGACCTTCGCAGAGCTGGAACGACTGGGCATATGTCAAATGGCATCAAGCCCATAGTCGTCCCCGCTGCACATAGTCGTGAAGAAAGATGGCGGCTCGCTCCGCCCCTGCGGTGACTACGGACGACTCAACATGCGGACGGAGCCAAACCACTACCCACTGCCCAACATCGTGGATGTCACCTCTTTCCTGCACGGCCCCAAGATATTCTCCAGGCTCGACTTAATAAAGGGTTATTACCAGGTACCAATGCACCCAGAGGACATCCCAAAAACTGCTATCACCCCCCCCCCCCTTCGGTACGTTCACCTTTAATTACAGCTGTTCTGGCCTCTGAAATGCTGGGTCCACATTCCAACGGATGATGGATGGCATTTTGGGTGACCTGTCCTTCTGTGCCTGCTATGTTGATGACATCCTCATTTTCTCCGCCTTCAAACAAGAACATCTACAACACATCTCTACAGTGTTGGACCGCCTGCAGCTGAACGGCCTGGTGGTTCGGTATGACAAGTGCGTCTTTGGTGTCAGAGAGGTGAATTTCCTTGGACACCACCTTACGCCAGCGGGCGTGTCGCCCCTCCCAGAGAAGATCATGGCAATAAAAAAGTTTCCCACCTCATCCATAGTCGAGGCCCTCCAAAAGTTTCCTACCTGGCATTGCATCCCTCATTACACCTCTGTATGTGGCACTCTCAAACAAACCCAAGGAACTGACATGGGGCAGCCCTCAAGCAGACGCATTCCAGCAGACCAAAGAAGCCCTGGCCACAGCATCCCTCCTTGCTTTCCCGGCCCCAGGAAAACCCCTCCTCCTCACCACAGACGCCAGCAATATTGCCATCGGAGCGGTCCTTGAACAAGTCATCCAAGGGCAGGCCTGCCCCTTGGGTTTTTTCAGCCGCAAGCTACAGAAGGCTGAAAGGAACTACTCCACCTTCGATCGGGAACTCCTCGCAGTCCACCAAGCTGTCCGTCATTTTGCCACTTTCTTGAGGGAATCACCTTCACCATACAGACGGATCATTTACCACTGGTCCACGCCTTCACAAAACAAGCAGACGCCTGGTCTCGCCGCCAGCGCCACCATCTATCTGCAATCTCCGAGTTAAAGTGCTCCCTCCGACATCTGCCAGGTAAGAAAAATCCTGTGGCAGATGCCCTATCCAGAATCTCCATCGATGCAGTGCAGTTGGGACTGGACTACAGCCAACTCATTAAGGAGCATCAGCAAGATCCTGAGATGCCGGCCTGCAGAACATCCATCACCTCTCTCAAGTGGAAGGACGTGCCCATAGATGAGGCCGGTACCACAATCCTCTGTGACATCAGCACCGGTCGACCACGCCCATTGATACCGGCCTCCCTCCGCCGCCATATATTCACCCTTATCCATGGCCTATCACATCCATCCAGACGAGCTACAATACGCCTCCTGAAGCAGAAGTTCATATGGCATAGCATCTCCAAAGACGGAAAGAACTGGGTTCGAGCCTGCACTGCCTGTCAAACCTCCAAAAGTCAGCGCCACACTAATACAGACCACAGATCCTTCCATCAACCAAAGAGACGTTTCGCTCACATCCACATCAATGTAGTTGGTCCCCTGCCGCCATCAGAAGGACATCACTATCTCTTCACAGTAGTGGATCGTTCAAGAAGATGGCCGGAGGCCGTCCCTATGTCAGACGCCACTGCAGCCTCCTGTGCGGCCGCCCTGCTTACTGGATGGATCACGAGATTCGGCATTCCCAAACACATAACGTCTGACCAAGGAACAACTTTCACGTCGCAACTCTGGACATCCCTGGGACAGCTATGGGGTACATCCATACATCACACCACGGCATACAACCCAAAAGTCAACGACATGGTAGAACGCTTCCATAGAACCCTGAAAGCTGCCCTGATGTCCAGATGCAGCAACTCAACGTGGTTCGCACAGCTTCCCTGGGTCCTCCTGGGCCTGCGTGCAGCTCCAAAGGAAGGGCTTGAAGTATCCCCAGCTGAAATGGTTTACGGCGACCCTCTCGTGGTTCCCAGCGAATTCTTCACACACACACACAAAGGACATGTTTGTGTGACCAAAACACCATTAGTCTACCTGTATGCCTCAGTAGGACATTAACTTCCTAATCTTATTTTCATCTCTACCAAGGTACAGGGGTCATGAAAGGGTCATTTAATCTTGTCTGACCATCTTGACCCCTTGGCTCACCAAAGGGTAAGAGAAGGGAGAAAAGAGAAATTAAGAGAAGGGAGAGAATAAGAGAAGGTAGGAGAGGGAGACAGTAAGAGAAAAAGGGGTGGAGCTTGAGTTGAACTAGAATAACATTTGACTCTCCAAAAGGGTAATACTGTATCTTAAGAGGACTGGCATTTAACCCGTCCAGAATGAATATAAACTGAGACAGGAGTACCTTACGTAGGGACTCAAGATCGAAACACACAAGAGACATCTCTCTGCTTCTGTTAGAGCACAAG
Source organism: Petrolisthes manimaculis (assembly GCA_034508575.1). Classification (NCBI taxonomy): domain Eukaryota; kingdom Metazoa; phylum Arthropoda; class Malacostraca; order Decapoda; family Porcellanidae; genus Petrolisthes; species Petrolisthes manimaculis. The sequence continues at coordinate 455,355 of JAWZYT010001119.1, forward strand.
ACAAGACAAAACAGAACACAAAAACTCTGTTAATAAACTAAGTTTAATTGTTCTTACTGAAGTTTAATTCCCACCTTGCACCTTGCTTGTCTGAACACCCACACGTCGCTGAAGCTTGCTACCAACAACAACAACAACAACCAAAACTACAACAACAACCAGGTATTGTACCAGATTCATTGAATAAATCAAATTCAGGACTGGTACATTTTGATGGCAGCGGTGTTTTGCAACAAGGCAAATTGCAAGGGAAAGAACTTCACAGGAGTCCAGAGACTGACATCGTTCGAGAGCAAGTAACTACAATCAACCTACAAGTAATTACAATCAACCTCGCGGGGACGTCATCTGCATCACAAAAAAGAATCATCACCTCTACATCAGCGTTCTGCAATGTAAATTATCTCATTGGAACAGCTGCTCCACACATCACGCCCTTGACACCTTCAACGTAAATCCTCTCGTTAAGGCAAGTCAACGTTCATCATCTTTACTAGTATAAATGACTGTTAGTGTGCAAAGCTAACTAAGTCAACGATCATCACTTCAACATCATCTCCTTTTTACGTCATCCACTCGTCAGGCAACACAGCTCGGCCTCGTCATCACGTCCTCATCAAAATTGCGACAACAATCTACATAAAAAGTAGGTACATTTACAAAGTACATTACATTATTTATCACTTGTTCACGAACATGTAAGAAAGCTAGTCCCTCATAATTTTGATGTCTAGAAAAAATACTTTTAATAAGCTGAAGCACAGCTTTGACATATTTTCCCCCATTAAACATCCGAACAACCCAGAATTATTACTGAGTGCCGTTAACAGTGATTCATTGAGCTCTGGGCTAGAACATTCATCCCCTGCGTCCCAAAGTTTTATTCATAGTGCCGACACATACGAATCACCTTTTGCTTCTTCCTATCTCCTCCTAAAACTCGCTCTAGTATTCCTTATAATTTTGTGTCTTCTCCAATAATGGCTACTCCTCCACAAACTCCTGGTGCATCTAACCCTACTTCTTCTGGCCAACCTTCCTCTAATACACCTAACCAATTTCAAACTGTAAGAGTATTACCAACACCCAATTATTTAAAGCATTATACGGGAGATGATCCTAGGTATGGAATTCATCTCTTTTTGCGACATTTGGAGGATGCATTTTGTCAGGCAGAAATAAAGCAGGATATTGATAAGATTAGATTTGTGCGAGGTCATATAGCACCAGATAGCCCCGATAGTTATATGTTAACAGCCAGTGCTTTTTCGGATCCAGATAACCTAACGTCATATGACATATTTAGAGAGTCATTAATAGATATTTTTGGAGATGGTCAGCTCCATGGTTCATTGTCATGGGTTCAAAGGATGGCAAAATCAACTGCAGAAAATATAACTGCACATGATCCAGATCCAGCAAAAGCACTTGCATTAGCAGGATCCCTAGCCTTAGATGCGAAGGAATAATTGAAGTCCTCAAATTGTGTAAGTAATGGTTGTGTTACCTTAGATAATACTATTAAATTAATCGAATATGTCCAGTTTACGTTGTTGTTTAAACTATCGTTTGGATATCAATAAACATTCATTTGGTCCTAATGATAAGTTGATTAAGCTAGCTTCCAAACTAAGTATGAAAGAACCTTGTCAGGTTTAAAGTTTATGAAGGAAATGCCTGACTCCAGAGTTTTATAGTAAAGACTCCTGGTGATCATATTGGTACAGTGTCAAGGTACATCAAACACAGTCTACAATTAATATTTATTACGAAACAAATCCCCATAACCATTTACTCCCCTAACCTTAAGCCTAAGTTAAAATTTACAATCCAAGTCAACACCACCGTACACCACACAGCAGATGCACTCACTGAATGACAGTCCCGTGCACATTTACTCGTAATGCAAGCACAACTAACCGTTAATGAGTCACAACCCCCAACCACTAATAACACAAAGTTCACAACACGAATAACACAAAGTTCACAACACAAATAACACAAAGTTCATATCACAGTTCGATATTCCTGAATCAACACACAAAGGCTCGCCTTGCCTGACGGATTGTTCTGGTACGGTACACTAGAAATCTTGCTGAGGGAGAGTCGAGTGGGCAGGAGAGAGACTCGTAATAGCACAAGATAATCAGAGGGAATGTTCGAGCTTGTGGCTGCTACCAGTGCTGGAGTTCTACTGCCTTTCCACACTCGACACTCCTGCCCTTTTCCTCGTCTCCTCGGTCAGCCAAACTTCTCCCACAATCCATCAGTTAAGGCAACCAATCACAGGACAATACGTCAGTTTAACAGGCAAACAACTCTGGAACAGTTAATCATTTTAACAAACAATCATTAAAGCATTTCATATACCATTTAATATACCTACTAAACATAGAAAAATCTCTTACAACATTATTAGACAGGATTTACTCCTGACAAACCTCAAGTCGTATCTCGTGCATTACATGTTGCTCCGTTAATGGAAACAAAGAGCTTCAATACAAGTGCCTCTGCAAGTCAAGGGAAGTCACAAAGGAAATATTGTAAGCATTGTAACAAAACTAATCATAATACCAGTGACTGTTATTTCCTACATAATAACTCTAAGGGGAATTATCAATGGAAGCGGAATAAATATTCGTATTCCAATAAATATTGTCATTTACATGAGTCCACTTCACATTCCTCAGATGAATGTGTGGTGCTTAAGAGAATGAAAGAGGACATGCAAAGAAACACGAGATACCACACGAGACCACCACAATATTCGAAATGGCAACATCCCAGGAAATAGTGTGTCCCATAAACCCTGTCGTCGCCTCTACCGGTAATGTACTATCAATCCCTGTACAGGTATTACATTGTAACACCTCGTTCATGATAGACACAGGCGCGGCAGTTTCACTTTTGTCTGAAATTTCTTTTTAAAAATTGTGCAACTTAAATCCCCAGCAACAGTTATATACCAAATTAGAGTCCATTGACATAGAATTGTCAGCTATAACTGGAAATAAATTACAAGTCATAGGGATATTAACCCTTCCTGTAAGGTTAGTAAAGGGAACTAACCATATAAATATAAAATGCTACATAATACAGAATTATGATCTACCGACAGACGGTGTATTGGGACTCTCAGACATTATTAGGCAAGATATTGTAATTGACCCTAGGCATAAAATAGTACGTTTTAAAAATATATGTATTCCAATACAGGATTGTCCTGACCATTACTTACGTTCAAATAACGTTCATTCTATTCATAATACAGATGATGGAAACGACTCCATTATCATTAAGGCCATTGCTGCAAATAATAATATATTAACACCAAATTTCGTCCATAAATTGAAGGTAAAGCTTCCATCTCATGTACAGCCACATACTAGTGTTCTATCCTTAGTAGAGTCTGGGAAAATAAATAACTTGGGTATAGAATCTACTTTGACTAATGTAAGTGATAATAATATGGCTACTATCTATCTCTTTAATAAAACATCTACCAATATTCTGGTTAAGAAAGGAACATATCTATGTGATCTGTACAGATGGAAGTTAGACCAAATTCCGCAAGGAAATATTGCATCGGTTCTTACTGAAGGAAATCATATTGACAGCCATATAAAGGAACAACTTACAAGTTTTGTCCATGGGGGTGATTTTCCACTTTATTGTGATAACCTCATAGACATACTAGCCACATATAGAAATGCAATTGCATTACCTGGTGAATCCTTAGGAAAAACCGATATTATAAAGCATACCATTACCTTGACATCCCTTCAACCTATTTATACTCGTGCATATAGATTACCTCATAGTAGACAGAAAATTGTAAATGAAATGGTGAATGAAATGTTGGATGAAGGCATTATTAAGAATTCTCATTATCCTTATAACAGCCCTATGTTTTTGGTTTCAAAGAATAATGGTGAATTTAAACCTGTAATTGATTACAGGAAAATAAATAATGCTACAATTAAAGATAAATACCCCCTCCCTCTTTTGAGAGATGTTTTGTCTAACATTGGTGAAACAAAACTTTTGGTGTTTTCCACCTTAGACTTGGTCAGTGGATACTGGCAAGTAGCATTAGATGCTAAGAGTCAACCCATAACTGCATTTAGTACTCCCCATGGTCATTATGAATATACCCGTATGCCATTTGGGTTAGGCTCCATCCATATTTCAGCGAATGGTAAATTTTCTTTTGGGTGATATCAATAATGAAGTCATTGCTTACCTAAATGATTTGATTATCTTTTCAAAGGATGTTCCTTCACATTTAGAAACAATAAAGAAAGTTATGTATAGGTTGCATCAAGTTGGCCTTAAACTTAAAATGTCTAAATGTCATTTTCTTAAACAGGAAATAAGTTTTTAGGACATACCATCAATAGCAAAGGTCTCCATACTCAATCAGATAAAATACGAGCTATGAAAGAATTCCCTACTCCGAAAAATGCAACTAATGTAAAGTCATTATTAGGTTTATGTTCTTATTATAGAAACTTTGTAAGAATTTTTTTCCAAATAGCAAAGTCCCTAAATAATCTCCTCAAGAAAAATGCAGAGTTTGTATGGATGCCTGAACAACAGCTGAGTTTTGAATTATTAAAGGATAAATTGGTATCGGCTCCAATTCTTGCATTCCCAGATTTTTCGTTATCTTTTATCATTTGTAGCGATGCTTCTTCAATAGGCTTAGGTGCTGTCCTTATGCAAGAGGTTGCTAAAGGTCAGTGTCAGGTAATTGCGTATGCTTCTAGGATATTAAATTCACAGGAAACTCGTTACTCTGTAACAGAACAGGAAACTTTAGCTATAGTATGGGCACTTCGTACCTTCAGGGAAATCGTGTTGGGATATCCTTTACAAGTTTTTACTGATCACCAACCGATTATGGGCTTCCTGAAAACTCAAAATCTCACGGGTAAATTAGCCAGGTGGTATTTAACTATTCAGGAATTGCAACCGCATATTGATATTAAATACCTTCCAGGTCGATTAAATTATGTGGCAGATGCATTAAGCAGACATCCTGTCTGTTCAGTTTCTAAGTCACCCATGGACTTTGACTTCGATGCTGTTCGTTTACAAAATTACATCAACAACAGAATACTATGATAAAGGCCATAAATTACTCATTAAATTCAGGTGATGAGTATGATGGTCCAGAATTACCCATTAGCATTAATAACTTTTCCTTTTATGATGATGTTGTTTATAGGAAACTTAGGAAACGTAAAATAGAAACCAATCAACTCGTCATACCACGATCATTGGTCCCCTCATTATTAACCTTATATCATAATTCAGCAGGACATCCAGGGAGAGATCGGTGTCTGTCTACTCTCCGTACTAAATACTATTGGCATAAAATGAAGGTAGATATTGAGTCACATATAGCTCAGTGTGAGACTTGCCATGCAAATAAAGGCAAGTCACTTGTACCAGCTCCTTTAGGGGAATATCCAATGCCTAGTGAACCATGGGAAATAGTAGGAATGGATTTACTTTCCCTCCCACAGTCACACCAGGGCTCGAATTATTTATTAACTGTAGTTGATCATTTTTCTAGGTATTTGGTGGTAGCACCATTGAAAACTAAAACAGCAGAAGAGGTTGCACATAAATTTATATCCAAATTTATATGTCCATTTACATGTCCAAAGATCATAATTTCGGACAATGGTAAAGAATTCCGTAACAGTATATTACAGAATATATCTGAATTTTATAATATTAAGCAAACGTTTGTATTAGCATATCACCCTGCATCTAATGGGTTAGCAGAACGGCAAAACCGTAAAATATTAGAAGTACTTCGTGGAGCAATAAATAAAATCCCCTCCACATGGGAGGACTGAATTGATATGACAGTCTGTTGTATAAACTCAACAAACACGGAAACAGTGGGTAAAACTCCTCATGAAATAATATTTGGCGTTCAGAAACGTCTCCCATATGATATAACAATTCCCACACAGAGGCCCTGTTACAACATGGACGACTACGCTGAACGACAGCGAGTTGCATTTCAACAAATTCATCATGAGGTACAAAACAAATTACAGGCTAGCAAAAATAAAATGCGAATAAGGCAGAATAATAAAGCAAAAACGCAAACATTCACTCCAGGTGAACAGGTAATGCTACAGGTACCCGATCGAACTTCAAAACTTCTGCCACGGTTCACGGGACCGTATATAGTTATATCTATAGTAGGCAATAAAATTGTAATAAAGCATAATTTTACTCAGGTGGATGATATTGTTCATAAAGAAATTGGTAAAATGCGCGCAAACCCAACATCCAAATAACCAATCAGAATCTCTGCAACATCAGCAATTTCCTCTTCTTAGTAATATTATCCCTGCTACTGATAATCATAACATAAATACTTATAGACAGAAACTCCGATCGGCGAAAAAGTAAAAGATTGTAATTTTTCTTACAGATGTGGCCCAACTCAGCATATATTATGTTTTTTATGACCATACTCGTGGCAACTAAAGGTTATGCTGACGTAAACACCGTCCCTAGTGATGTGCTTATCCCGGGAGCACTCGTCCAACAATTTGGTAAAATATTGGTCACGGAAGATGTTATTACTATTTCATTTTCCTTAAATGACATTGCTGAACTCTTTCGTAAGTTTACAGCCGTTGACCACGGATTGTATTTACTTAATGATACACTATTTTTTTTCTGACAGGAATGACACTAAACGATTTAGTGATATAAGGGCAATATATTCAATCTTGTCCTTTAAGGTTCAACGCACTATGACGGAATTAAGCGACATTGGTGATATTGCTCGTTTATTACATAGAAATCCAATTGCTCAGAGTCACCACCGCCAAGAGCGTGGTTTAGTTAATTTTTTAGGTGAAATATCTAAGGCCCTGTTTGGTACTGCAATGGATAGTGATGTACAAGCATTATCTCAGAAATTAAATGTTGTAGGACAGGCAGTAGTAAATCAGGGTAAGGTAATCAGGCAGGTATATAACAGTGTTCAGATCATTGACAAAAACTTGAATACAGTTTTTGATGCTGTAAAGGAACAACAGCGACTGTTATCCACACAGTTGGAACATTCTCATCATATTTTTAGGCTACTATATTTTTCTGGTAGTTGGCAGGAAATGGAATTTCAAGTGAAAGGACTTAGGGAGTCTTGTCAAACATTAATTAAAGATGTAATTACTGCAGGTTTAGGTAAGGTTAACTCAATTGCCATTCGGCATATCTTCATTTATATGTTTGTCCCGCATATTTGTTTGCATTTAAAGCTCCAACTGACGCACCATATCCAATTGCTTTAAGTCAAAGGAATACTCATCAAGCACTCTCTGCATGTACTTTCAAATATATTACTAATCAAACTCTCTTTCATCGTCATTTCTTTAATTTCCACTATCTCTACTTTCCTGCTAAGACACAAGTAACACTGATCTGCCCTAATGACACAACACATGGTATGGTAAAAGGTTACTACAAAGCAGCAGATTCATGTGAATCTGACTTTAGGTCAATTTGCGCTAATAGATGACATTGTATTTTCATAGAAAGAAATTTGATGATAGTCTTTATTACAGCCTCATTATTCCTCGTAACTTCATTCTAACAGGCTTTGAAAAATGCTCATAAACTGATAGGTCATCTAGGTCAGAAGAAATCTATTATAAAAACTGAGGAATTGTACTATTGTACTAACTTTAAAGCTGATGTTGGTAAGTATATTAAGGAATGTGTTACATGTTAGAGGTTTAAAGGTGAAACTGGACTACAACAATAGTGGAAAAAGCATCCTGCAGTCAATAAGCCTTTGGAGAGAATCGGGATAGATATCACTGACATGGTTGATGGAGTCCAGGGTAATCGTTATGCTCTCACAGTAATAGACCACTACAGTAGTTAGTTATTTTTTTCCCTCTAAAGAGAAAACACACTACACGGGTTATAAACCACATGTGGCAGTACGTGGCTGACTATATATATATATATATATATATATATATATATATATATATATATATATGGTATTGGTTAAGCGTTTGTCCATAATCACTAACATCAAGTTTGTTCTGTCAGATTCATTTCTTAATACATATATGTAATTTCCTTATAGGTTATTTCCGTCGCAAATGCATAGCTTTCTTAATATACCTTTAAATTAATCCATTTTCCTTAATCCGCGGTGTGTACAGAGGCCATATTGGTGCAAAAGGCCAATCAGCATGCGTGATTAATGCTCCTTAATTTCAACAGCCAACATATTCTTCAGTACTGTTTTAAGAGAAATGAAGCCAGTTTAGACTTTTCACGTGTCCATGGAGTATAACTGACATCAGTAAACTAACCAACATGTAATAAGGCCTCTATTTACCGATACTCTCCAAAAAATGGCCACCGAGTGTTTCCATCGTCCCGGTAGACTGCTAACGTTAGTCCCCGTTAGTCTACCCCGGTTAGGTTCCGGTAGTTTGTCTCGGTCTTGATTAGGTTAGGTTTGGTCAGGTGAGGTCTACCTAATACTATTTAATGCATTGTAGTAATTTTCAGACGAATCTAGTTCAATATGACGAAAATTAGGTTTTTTCGGAGATTGGGTTGGAGGTTTGGGGGTGTGATATGTCCCAAAACACTAATTTGCAATGACTGGGAACAATAAATTTGTTAAAAACACACTATAAAACATTGCATTCTATAATAACAAAATAGAGACAGAAGTAAAATCTAGCTTAAATGAAGTAGGAAAGGTGCTAGAAGGAATGAATAGGATGTTTGGCTGTAAGTCAAATAGAATGGATGTAAAGAGGAAGTTGTACAAAGGGATATCAGTGCCTACTGCTCTGTATGGAATATGGGAGAACGTGAGAAAAGAAGGTTTAATGTAGTAGAGATGAGATGTCTGAGAAGCATGTGTGGTGTGACTCGAATGGACAGAGTCAGTAACGAGGAAGTGAGGAGAAGGACAGGTGTCGTGAGAGAGCTATAATTTTATATGAGGCCGTGCAGAGCAAAGTGTGTTAAGATGGTTTGGACATGTGTAGAGAATGGACGAGAATAGAATGATAAAGAGGATAGGGGGGCTCAGATGTGGGAGGTGTAAGTAGGAGAGAAAGGCCACAGAGGAGATGGATGGACACAGTGAAAGATACTTTGAGTGGAAAAGGTACAATATATCTGTGGAACAAGGTAGAGTGATTACGCATGACAGAAACGAGTGGAGGAGGGTGCTGAATGTTTGAAGAGTGGATGCGGCTTCACGGTCCTTGGCGGAGTTGCCTGCATAGAGTGTGGCACATGGCCGGCTGGATGCTGAAGGGGGGAGAGTTAGTTGCCCTGTAGTGAAGTGTCAGGTGTAAAACAGCTTTTGTTATCAGCCCTTGCTATAGATGCAAACATAGCTGTGCCCCTTGTAGTCCCACTAGGGGATGCTGTTGTGTGGTGGTGGTTGCTCCCTCCTCCAACAGGGATTGGGGAGTTGTGATGTGGAGTGTATGTGTGTGGGGGCGGTGGGACGAGTTCTATGTTTGGGCATTTTGTTTCGGAGTGTGTGCGACGTGACGAGGCTACCTCCAGCGTTGAGATGAAAGCCTTATATATATATATATATATATATATATATATATATATATATATATATATATATATATATATATATATATATATATATATATATATATATATATATATATATATATATATATATATATATACAGTGCTGGCGGTTAGAAATGTCGCGGTGACGTAAACAACCTGTTCTTACTGATGAGGGGAAAATAGTCTGTGTGAAACTAGTTTTAATGAGGATACTCACCTAAATTAGTATCTGATAGGGTACCCTCGATTGTTTTTTAACATGTTGAGTCGTTTGGGAAGGAAGTCAGCCAAATTATGAAGGTATTATAAGTTAATATTGTCCCAGATATCTTGTATGGCTGCTTGAAGGCGTGAAAGTGAAGATGTGTCACCATCCTTTAGTTGCCGTTTAATATACGTCCATAAGTTTTCGATTGGGTTTAAGTCTGGTGAATTTGCTGGCCAAGGTTTTAGGAGAGTAACACCACAGAATTTAAACCAATTGGTAATTAAATGAGCGGTATGGCAAGGAGCACCATCTTGCATAAAATAATCAGAGTTGCATTTCTCCATACACTCGTCTAGCTCATCAAGTATGAGTTCAAAGTAATTATCTTTATTCATACGAACATTCTTAGGTAAAAATACCAACTTTCCCACACCATAGTACGAAAAACAGACCCACACCATCAATGAATCAGGATGTTTTACTGTGTGGTTAAGATATCTGGGGTCATGGGAATCACTACCACGTCGGCGGTACACTCCACTTTTCTGGTTATATGTAACTTCAAAAGTGGATTCATCCGACCACAACACCTTTCGCCACTCATCAATACCCCAGTCATGATATTGAGAGGCAAAAGCTAATTTTTTTTGCGATGAACAACAGTTAACCAGGGTTTATGTACTGCGCGGCAACACCTGTAACCCAAGTCGCGTTTGAAATAATCCCGCACTGTCCTGTCAGCCACTCCAGCCAGCAAATTCTCGGCTTGTGATGCGAGGTTGGACCTCCAGCTGTCTACCAATAACTCTGAAAGTTCTCTCAGTCACTTTCCGTTTACACCCTGGTGGTTTGTATGGTGGTGGGATAGAGTCACTCCCGCCAGCACCGAATTTTTTTGTCCACCTCTGTACTGTTCTTATTGATAATCCTGTGTTAGCTGAGATTTCTTGATTAGTTTTATTGTCCTTGGCTAGAGCACAGATAGCTGCAATGTCAGGTTCTTTGAGTATTTTCTTGGGACCCATAATAATTAGTAACTAGAGGGAATAGTGAACCAATACACACAAAAAACTAGGGTAATTAGGAGCTGCAGGATCCCCCCCACTGAGAGCGTAAGGAAGCACGAGCCCGTTATATTGTTTAAATTTCCCAGACAAAGCTTAGAGTAGAGTTGCCAGATATCGCTACTTTCTACAATACCATATAATATTAGCCTACAGAGAGTAGCACACGGAAATTTTAGTAGCACACGGAAATTATGGTATATGGCAGCACGCCGGACTTCACGTCATCTCGCGCCATTTCTAACCGCCAGCACTGTATATATATATATATATGGTTAATGTTGAAATATCTTAAAATGGAGTTTCTGAGTAAGGAGAGTGGAATATAATGTGTTCCATTTTTGAGGTAAGATAGTTCTGGAGTTTTGGATAGTCGATAGAGTTAGGAGAGAGATATAAAGCACAAATGTATTTAGTTTGAGAGAAACAGGTGAGCCGAAGCCAGAGAGTTGAGAATTCAGAAGAGTCAGGTACGGGAACACGAGAACAAGTAAGGTCGTTTCGTACGTAGACGCAACAGCCTCCTTTGGCACGAAACTGAGGGGTGGCTGGCAGTTAATGCAGAGAATTGGATGTCGGTGAGGAAGAGAAGATGAGGTTTAGCAGAGGAGAGGAGGTGTTCGACAGATGAGAAGTATATTATATATGAAAGACAAATTATATCCCACATATTGGACTCTCGTCCAATTTCACACATTCTGGCCCCAGTTGTAGTAGAATGATCCATTCAGTAGCACCAAGTGGGTCTGTAGACCACATCTTCCTTGCATGTCTTCACTCCTTGACAAAGCTTCCTTCACCCCTTCCCCTCTAGACTACATCGTACTGTACCAATTCATTCTACTCTCTACATGCCTTCTCTCTATTTGATAAAGTTTCCCTCATCTCTTCCCTCCATCGAGACCCACGATGCTTCAGTGTTGAAGTGACATTAGAGGCATCTCTCTTAAATGGTTGATAATTCACTCCAATATCGAAAACCACAGTTATTTTGTCTTACCTTGATGACTCCCATGTTGTTGTTATTAATACTTTTGTGTTGGTGGTCCTTTTCGCTTGGCAACTTGCGTAGGAATGAGGGGTGTGGGAATGTGTACAAGTAAGGTAACGGAGGTACTGGGGAAAGGGAGGAAGAGGGGGAGAGAGTTGAGATGTAGGGCAACGATTTGAGGTGAGAGGGGGAGAGAGTTGAGATGTAGGGCACCGATTTGAGGGACATGTGGAGGGATAGGGAGTACATGATCGGGAGGAGAGAGGGT
>JAWZYT010001119.1:472500-555000 GCA_034508575.1 Petrolisthes manimaculis
ATATTTTGAAGTTTTAACGAAGCTTTAGCTAGAGCAGGAAATCACAGGCGTTGAAGAAGGGTGGATGTGTGCTGCTTCAAAAATTTAGTTCAAAAATTTATGAAAAATAGGAACCCATAACCGGCCATAACTTGTAAACTCAATTCATAAATTAAATTGCATTATTATTTTCTACAGGTAACATTGAAAACATTGTACTGTATTAGAGTTTCAACCGTCCAACCCCATCCTAAATGGGAAAATACGGACGTTAAACGAAAATGATGATGATGATGATGATGTATTAGAGTTTCAATCTACTATAATGAATGTTGCACAAATAATTGTAAAATAAACTTTCAGAATGTGATTATAATTTTAATGTTCTTTTCAAGAATTGTTCATAATTATATGAGTGCATACTGTATACAGTTAATAACCTAGAAATAATACTATATTAACAATAAAATACAGCAGATACCAAACGTATGAAGAGCAACAAAAGATTTAGCATAATTTTTGCCAATCTAGCATAATTTCAGCTGCTGTCTAGCATATTCCCGCTCGAGAAGTCTGGTCACCCTGCTTGAATGACCATTATTTTATTATTATAAACAAGAACTAAACCCGTCCAGATATACGAAGTAGTTTTATTCTGCAAGAATTAATTAATTCATTTTTAATTGGTTGATTGATATTAGGCGCCGCAAAAGGGAGGTTATATAGCGCCAGAAGAAGGTAATAGAGAGGTGAGACACCAGCGTGACCAGATATACGATAATTATCGTATAAATACGATAAATCAGTGCTTGATACGATAAACGATAACGTCTCTACGATATACGATAATTCTTAATGTTAATGCGATATTTTTAGGATATAATACGATAATACATCTGTGAAAATATATGGCTAATAACAATTTGTTAATTTATTAGATAAAACATTAGTCATTAATAATTTTAACTCGAGAAGACAAGAAAAAAAAAACATTGGTGTTGCGCCGTTACATTAATCACCCGTACAACCATGGAGGTATAATCTAAGAGGAGGCGGCATGAGCCGCTCGTCCTGTACACCCAAAGTGAAGCAAGGGGCGGAGCCTATTACCCTACCCCCCATTGACTCAAAACATTGCCTCGCACGCCTTACTCCCATTATAATTATGGTCTTATTTTCTCATATATCCTATAATCATAGCCAGAAAGAGACTTGAATTTGTTCCATATATGATAACTACATAAAATTATCCAATTCTGTATATTATCAAAAGTACTTATACCCATTAAATATCGCTTTTTCCAGCTAGAGCATTACCTCTTCTCGCAAACTTTTCCTAGGAGTATGAATGAAAGAATGATTAATGAATGAATAGTTTATTTTATGCAAAATGTATAGTATAAGAGAAGGTGATAGCTTACACACCAACCCACAGACCGTATTATAACGTTACAGAGAAATAATAATAATAATAATACTAATAAACGGTTTATTGAAGATAGCAGCAAGTACAGATGACCACACGTGAATCTGGTATGCCTCGCTACTTGCGAGATACCTACAACAGGAAGGAAAGTGAGCAAAAGTTATAGTTTGTTGACAAGCAGATAGTAATAATATTTTACTGTCTGCCTGTCAACAAACTACATTTTTTTTCACTTAAATTTCCTTGCGTTGTAGCCACCTCAGTGTGCTGTGAAGATGTGTGATCTGCAGTGAAAATGTAGCCTACATAGTGTAGTGAATATGTGTATAATGTAGTGAAGATATGTAATAAGGTAGTGAAGATGTGGTGTGTTGTGATGATGTGTATAATTAAGGTAATGGAGATGTGTGTGTAGTGAAGAAGTGTATAGTGTACTGAAGATCTGAATAGGGTAGTGAAGATGTGTATATGGTAGGCCTACTGGAGATATGTGATGTGTAGTGAAGAGATGTGTAGTGTTAACACCCAGAACTGTCATGTAATTGAGTTGACACTCAGGTGTGTTGTCTTGTATCAAACATATTTTACCACTATATAAGCCACATGGAATCTTACAATGATGGCTGCATGTTACTGCATAAAGTGTGTCATCACTTCCTCAGTTTCAGTTCACTCTGATTTACACAGAAACATTAATTTTACTTTTCAGTCCCAGGCAGTAATTTCACAATTATAAAAACTCTTTTCGCACATTGGCTTAACTTAGACTACGGTTTTTTTTAACTTACACCTAAATTCTCAACAACCAAATAGTCTACATAGTAAACACAATTATAAATTAAATATCTTTAAAACATTATGAAATATGCTAAAACATTCATAATACAATCTCTCAACACTCGAGTTATCCTTCATGCCAACCCTAACTTAGGCACAAATAGGTCCCCCCATGGAGCCAGTTTATCTTTTATAACCCTGTCAATGCTATATATACGTCAGGTTATACATTAATAGTTAATATCAGAACACTATAATAGCCTTGGCTTTACAGTTTTTGTGTGTACAGTATTAATATTCTACAGGACATGGGTACGTGTCGCGGTGTGCGAGGCAGGTGATGAAATTCACTTCGTTGATTTGTCAATTTCTGTCGTATATTTTTCTATATGACTTTCTTAACATACATATGAAATGTAGTAGAAAGACTCCTGTCTCTCTGGGTACAACCATATGCTGAACACGCCAGCATTATCTTAAAAAATGGCAAAGAATGTTGGTGAAATTGATGGTCCGACATGATCAGCTGTCCAATGTTTTGAGTCAATGGGGGGTAGGGAGGACAGCCGACCAATAGAAAAATGGCTTCACTTCTGTGACGTCATGCCGCCTCCTCTTAGATTATACCTCCATGCGTACAACAGCCTGTCAAGCAAAGTTGGACCTGTCCGCTTCGCGTGAGTTTTGTGGCCTACCCTGGGCTTGCTCCCGTACCCCTAGTCCCCTACCCTTGTGTAGTATGAGCGACTGTGGCCCACTGTTGAGCAGCTGTTACTGTCTTACTGAGCTGTAGCTAGTACAGCAGTTACTACAGCTATTGCTGGAGGAGCCACAGGATGTTCCAGACATCTACATAGAGTAAAAGAAAGGGCCACAACAGTAAATTGTGTCGTATTTTTGTTGTCCAAGCGTCGGCTTGGGGTACCAAGCGGGCTTGGAGCAAGCCGTATCTGACAACAAAAACAGTCTAGATTACGTCGACCCGAACAACTGGCTTGCAGAAGGTAAAATACTGCAAGTTTGATTACATAAATAATTATTTAAATAGTAAATAATCCTTTTTTTTTGTGGTAAGTTTATTAACGTTCTTTACAGCAGAAACCTATATTCCCAAGGTAGTATGCATTTTTTTTAGGTAGACAGCATTAATACAAGTTAATTTCCAAGAATTATGTGTACTGATATTTTTGTACCGCCATTATTAGACTTTGCAATGAAATACGATAATTTAAGGCAAAATACGATAATTTTGACTAAGGCTATACGATATTTCAGTCGCGGGCATCTGGTCACGCTGTGAGACACTAATAAACAGAAGGGAAATAGAGAGCACAGAGGCACAGTTGAAGAAGTGCCTGAATCTTTGAAGACGGGGACGCGGGGAGGAGTTCAAAGTTGGTAAATCTGGAGCAACTGGATGGATGCCTCCAAACTATTCCAGACAACAGGCTAACCTTATTTTTGTTCATCTGGTCCTGTTTCCTGGCATACTTTGGAGGAATCAAGGCACTCTAATGTACCAAAAGTGGATTACCCCCGCCCAAAACTAGTAAGTTAAACATACTAATTATTAACTAATATATACCTTGTAGTGAACCCAGGTCTTCTGTAAAAACACACTATTTTTTTCTATGTGATTTCTCCGCAAATGCACCATTTACAAAATAGGGCATATTCAAATGGAGCATTTTGAAATAATCCTGACCTTACCTAACCTAACCTAATCTAACTTAACCTAACCTAACCTAACCTAACCTAACCTGGGTAAACTACCAGAAAATAACCATGGTAAGTATAGGAAATGACCAGGGCAAAATACTGGGACCTAACTTAGCCAGATCTGGCAACACTGCTTCTAAAAGGTAATTCTTTTAATAAATACCGTAATTACTGGGGGTTGACAGGCTAGGTTATGTATTAATTTGGTTGAAACTTGAATTGAAATGTTTGTTGCAACATTAAAGGCATACAACAAAGGGAAGGGCCAGAGCAATATCATGAACCCCCATACAACTTTATTAACATGTCTATCTCTATCTATTCCCAGACGCCTTATTCCCCAAAGTCTAGGTTAGGTTAGGTAAGGTCAGGCTAATTTCAAAATGCCCCATTTGAATATGCCCTATCTTGGAAATGGAGAATTTGCGGAGGAAATGCCATAGAAGAAAATAGCCTTAGAATAGTCAAAATAGCCTAAATGGGTAATGAAGGTAGAAAAACTATATGTGATAATGGCAATTCTTACAATATTTATTAAAATTATTTGTGCACCAGTGCATTTTGACCATGTTTGATCCCCCCCCCCTAAGAGGAGTATGAAGTAAACAGTACATTAAATAGTTCATATTTGTATATATTAGAATTAATCTGACATTATTTTACCTAGCCAAACCAAATGTGCACCAGGGTAGAATACCGGGACCAAACCTGGGCAAACTAAGAGGACCTAACCTGAGCAAATATAAGATGGTCAAATTCTACTGTTGCACTGGGTAATGACTTTCTAAACCAAAAACTACCATCAACCAACATATGAAGGTAATCGGTAAGTATTTTCCTTTTCTGTGGCTCTTCATAACTATTTCCTTAAAAGATTATAAGCACGATGTAAAATACAATACACAGTAGATCATTACATAAAGTAAGCTAAATAGATACAAGAAAGATAATATTGTAATAGAATAGAGGTAACCTACTAATTAAAGCTTGGAATTGAAGTATAAGAAAATAGAATACTGATAAAACTTATAGCACCTGTAATTTGACACACCATTACCACCTGGGAGCAAAGAGTATATATTGCTTCATGATAAGCTAAGACATCACTGTTAATAAATCAACTACAGTACCGTAATTGGCTCTGTCAGTTGCCATTGACCATTTAGCCTGAACTTGGCCAGATAGGGACAATGTAATACCATACATACGGGTACATAGTGTTGGAGAGCTGACCTTCAGGACAAGCAACAGCAGGTTCTAACCCACATAGGCTACTTACCAGTAATATCTATATCCCAGTCAGAAGTTCAGAACCTCGTAGCTACTAAGCTACCTCGTCAATTTATTTTTGTTGAAAATGATGATCAAAACTTAAAGCAAAGATCAGGAGTATTGATAAACATGAGTAGGCTACATTCAAGTAATTAAAAAAGATGGAGAACATATTCTTAAGAAGTGCTCAGATAATTATCGAAGGACACTACCAGTATAGTTTGTCCAGAAAGTTTCCTAGGTTCAAGTTATGTTGCTTTGGCAAGTGGTGACCCAACTATGATATGGTACAGTATGTAGTTTTTAGCTTACCTGGTAATATGTAGGTCTATTGTATTTACTTTGTTTTCAGTTTGCTGTACCATTACCACTGGCCTCTAATAAGAGCATCTTACAAATTCATGTTATGACTGAAACTCCAAAAAATGTAGAAACAAAGCATTTTTAAAAGTTGTTTAATACCTTTAGTACCAGCCCCAACACTTTGGGGAATGTTGCCACTAAAGGCCATGAAGTTATCAGATGTATGGTGGGAAATTAATAAAACAATGCATTACTTCAAGAAACATTATAATCTCCCCTACCTGTATCTAACCACTAACATGTCAGTAAGTTATGCATTGCATTATCTTATCCTGCAATGGTACTTTATCAGCTTGATGTAATTTTTTAATTTCATTATGGCACAAATCTTATCATGTCATTGATAACAGATATCTCTTTGATTGGCCCTTGATGAATATTGGGTCATTGTAATGAGAAATAGATCTGGTGTCTGCATATTTCAATGTATTGTTAATATTTAAACACCAGTCACATTGTTCCTCTGTGGAAACTTTAAAAATCACAGAGCTTGTTCGGTAGATACAGTACAGTACAACTTTATGAATGGAATTTTACATTAATGTTTCAAAGTTAGTCATTGTACTGTACTGTATTTTCATATCGTGTGTAAGTCTAAGGAAGGTGCGTCCCTATCGCCCACCATTCTTTTGATTTAAGAAACTTATGAAGTCAATTACCTAAGAAAACACCCACGTCTACGCTACCTAATACCAACCACAACACTACTACTTCAAGTCCAAGATTATCATACAAGTAAGTTACCAGTTCTGTCCAGAGTTCAAACCTACGGGACTTGTACAAGCTTCGTATCCCCTACGATACAAAGTTCCGCTCTCTAACAATGACCCCATTAAAGGCTCATATAGCCTTGGAGCTGGATCCTTGGCCTGTTGGGGGTCCTGCACTGGCACTAGAGCCTCCCCATCCTTTGAAAATAGGGATATAGGGTATTAATGATGATAATTTTGTGTATCTGTGAACCAGCAGCTGGCAGGTAGCCAGATACTTGTAATGTGTAAATGGTACAGTGAGGTGGTTTGGACATGTAGAGAGAATGCAAGGTGAGGAGTTTGTAAAGAAGGTGTATGGAAGTGAAGTTGTGGGACGTAGTGTGAGAGGCAGACCACCAGTTAGATGGCAGAACAGAGTGGAAGAGTATGTAAAGGAGAGAAACATGAGGGGGAGGGGAGGGCTTGAACAAGTAAGTAGGGATTCAGATTCAGATTTTTATTATTTCCATTAAATACAATGGGAGTGTTTGAACAGGGAAGACTGGAGACTTTTCTGCCGTGGTTACCCCCTTGGGGGGAGTTCCCGTAGGGAACGAGGCGTCAGAGCTATAGATAGATAAATAGATTGGTACAGTACTGGTACTGTACTGTGTTTTGGTCATTCTAGCAGAATATGATACTATGTTGTTTCTGTGAAGTTGCTTATTATAGTATTGATATTAACTGAAAGAGTCCGTATTTTTTGCTTTATTTATATGGATACATTACTGTTAAAAAAAATTACTTTTTAAAGGTGAAAGGATGAGCACAGACAGTGAGGAAGATGATACCATGATCTGCACTCCTCTCCAGCGAAGCAGGTACAGTATATATATTATATGTCCTTGTACTGTAATCTCAGTTTCTAAGACTGTGAATCTTATGCAACGACAGACATTTGCTAAACAATAAATATGACAAGTGCAGTACCGTCATACTTAACATAATCATCACCTCTTGTATGAGATTTCTTGCATATTGTTCTGTGAGATTGTGTAGTCGTGGTCAATGATAATCATCCACATGAAGGTACAGTAGCTCAAACAATTTGCTGTCTAATGTGTTCAATTCCTCATAAGATGTTATTGTTTTAAGTAGTGTGCAGCTGCTTGTGCTAAATTAGAAGATGGTACTTAGCCCATTTATTGGAAAGTGTATCGGGTAAGGACCATAGGGAAGCAGTCACATTCTTACATGAGTCACCCCTATGCGGATTATTGTTATTGACCACGATTGTATATTCTGTATTGTACAGTGCAGGACTGGAAAATCTCATTACATTCTGTTTCCAATGTACAGTTGGCTCCATTCCAGCGTTTCTCCCCTCGCGATGCCAATGTTGGGCCGGTCAGAAATTCGAAGCCCCGATCCACAAGTTAAAAAATTTGAAACTTTCATATCCTTAGAGTGAAAGATATGAATGTTATTAATATTTTAACTTGTGAATTGGGATTCAAATTTCTGACTGGCCCAACATTGGCAACGACAGGGGAGAAACGCGGGAGTGGAGCCAATTGTATGTACATTTGTACAGTACAATATACCGTGTACAGTTTTTCATATTGTATGACTTCTAAGCAGGTGTACAGTATACCTTTTTCAGTATAAACAGTGGCATTTCATGTGTATTCTGACTTCTGTAATATTGGATGCTAAATTAGAATTTATGTAAATTCATCACACATAGTAGAGTTCCTGCCCATGACCCCAGTGTGGAATGAGGGTATGTTAAAGAATTATTATGGAATATTCATTCATAAGTAACCAAAGGCAGTTTACAGTAAAGATCATGGGCAAGGTACCAACAGTATGACTGATAGGATGTCCCTATAAACCTAATATGAAGCCATTATCATGCTCATCATCATTTTATATTTTACATCTATGGTTTGCATTTACAGTGCTAGCTATTTGATAAATCTTTTCCTCTCCATCACCTAACCCAAATTATACCTTTCTTGCATATTGCTCAAATGCCAGAGCCAGTGGAAAGCGTAGAAATGACTCGTAAATCATGTACAACTCCTTTTATGTATAAATTGTATTTTTTGTCCTTTCCTTACAATAGTAATGGGTGCTTGAAGCTACAGTTGTTGTTGTTGTTGTTCTCCCGGGGCAGAATGGCCACAGTGTTTGTTTATGTGTACTGATACTGTAGTGCATGCAAATGTTATTTGAGGAGGTCCTATTACTCACAGTATTTTACTAATGCTTCTTTAAGGTTTTGAAACCCTAATATACAATAGATAAATGTTGTCATTAGTATAGTCTTCTCCATTAATTGTGTTTTGTCCTCCATTCAACATTTTGACCCTGTGTAATGTGGGTTTGAAATACTGTACGTTTGTGTTTTCACATTGTTAGTGCCATACAGTATTGAATCTATATTTTTTTCAGGTCCCAGGTACCATCCATCCAGTCTGAAAAAAAGAAACCTCTGCAGTTCTACAGTCAGTGTGATCAGAAAAAGGTTACAAATGATACAAAATTCAAAGCTCCTCTTGGCAGTCAGAAAAAAATTGTAGGACTTGGCCATTCAAAGTTAAGCAGGAGTGTTTCTCGGTCCTCTTCATCACTTGGGGGGAAAGTTAGGCCTAAGCAAGAGCATGTGTTTGATATTAATAAGAGAAATTTCTTGTATGAGTCAAATGACAGTCAAGCTAATAGTAGTCAAAAGAGGAAAAGTCCCAATACCAGCCAGAATGGAAATTTGAAAAGAGAGAAGATGGATGAGTTCAAACAAGAAGTGAGTATTAAACAGAAATGGGATGTGAAACAAGAAGAAACATCATGTTCTCAGGATGAGCTCAGTGGATGTCCCTACTGCATGATGCCGTGGAACATCTATATGCGCTTCGGCAAAACAAAGCAGTTCCATGTTGATGAATGCCTGGACAGGAATCTCTCAGACAAACCAGGTTAGATTACTGTTTAGTGTTGCAATGGTATCCTTGATCCATAATATTAAATATCCTACACACCATAGGAAACCACAACTTTTGTCCATTTCTTGTGAAGATTTTTCATCTATGTTATGTGCAAGGTATGTGTATTGAGTATGGTTTGAGTAGGCCTATGGATATTGTGTTGTAGGTGTGCATCATTGTTAATGCCTCTAAGACAAAGATTATGATAATTAGACCCCTAATAATAAAAGAGAATTGCAGTAATTTCCTTGAAATATAAATACAGTATTTGTAATAGAAATTTAGTAGAGGGGTTACTGTAGTAATATATTTTAAAAACTATTTGTAATCCTTAACCCATTTTCTGTATTCGACATCTATCAAGCATACTATTCTATTATAATGGAGAATGAGGCTCTCTAATACCCCATATAGTTAGCAAATTCACTACCTTTAACTCAGCACAATTACTGTACCATTATAGATTAAATGTCCGTTCATGGAATATTTTTTCCTCTAAATACTCATAATGTTGACAAATACCTGGTCTTTCACAATTTCCTGGAATACCCGGTGTAATTAACTTTTAGTATTGTAGTTAAGTAATGGCTTCCTTCTTGCTTATACAGTACTTGGCTTTCACAGGGAGTCCCTATTTAGGATCTTTGTTAATTCAAGAAACTGGCAACAGTTAGTAAGCACTAGAAGCCGTTGAGTGTTGTTATATTGTGGTTATGTTATGTTAAGACTGGAAACTGATGAAGCAGATTCTGTGTTGTATTTGTCAGTACCCATGCTGCTTCAGTACCCTTGGACCTAAAAAGAAATTATGTGAAATTTTGTAAACAAATTCATTTCATGCAATATGACAGTAAATTTTTTACCCAAATAAAGTCGTCTGATATTAATGTCTAGGCCAGACATTCAGATGCCTGCGTTAGTAAACCATTCGCCAGTGTTGAAATGAGCAGTGTCTGAGAAACCAAGATGATTTAATGCACCCACATTATAATATATGTCAAGAGCTACTCCCGCCAACCCAACCCCTCATTCCATCTCACTTGATAATGCTTGATTCAGAATTCAAATTTCTGGGTGGCTCAATATTGGCAATGCTAAGTGGTAAATGCAGAAATGGAGCCAACTGTACCATACAGTAACAGTTTTAAGCCGAGTGGTGATGAGGGCAATTTATGGCTTAGTCTATAGAAAGTCTGAGCAGGGTTATTATTTATTACACTGGATTAACTAACTAATGAGATGAAATTATAGTTTGATTATTTGTTTCCTTAATTGACTTTGCCCTTTCAGAATGTTCAAAAGGATTGGAGTGCAAACAAGTTTTGGAAAACCACTTCTGGAACTACCGCCATACTATCCAAGCTCATCTGATCTCTTCTAAAACACCTCCCTCAGGTTATATGGGTGTGAGACCAGGCAGTAGTAAAGGAGACTCTCAAATAGTTAATAGTACAAACTTAAAAGAGCAAAACAATGTGAACTGTTCCCCAAGTGATGACTCTGGATACAGAGACCATAATGTGGTGCCAGGGCCCTCAGGTATACAGATAAATGATAACTCATTGTATCCTTCAAAGAGATTTCAAGGAAATAACAACCACCCTCTGGACAGTGAAGATGATGAGGAATCAGAGACTGTCAGCCTCCCACTGTTTGACTTCTCAGAGGAATTTTGTGACCAAAATGCCAACAGACAGGGTCAAGATTACCAAACAAATATAGAGAATAGAGGCAACATCATAGGTAATTATAGTGTAGATAAAGGTGCAAAATGTGGAGCCATGAACAAAAATGGATATAAAGGTGCAAAATGTAGTTTTACAGATAATCATAGTACTAAAGTAAACAGCATTGCAGCAAAGAATACCAGAGTAAATACTACTGAGAATACACCTGTCAACAGCAAGAGAAGCATCAGTGAAATACCATCAAAACAAAAGAATAAACTAGTGCTAAAGAAAACTAGTGCCAAAGATATCACAAAGGATTACAACAAATTTCTCGACTCTCCAGAAGTCCCGGACCTGGACTTGAGGCCAGAACCAGTGTCACCTTCCACAACCATAAGTAACAGTCATTCGGAAAACAGAACCATTTTATTTACTGGATCTCCATGCATTCAGAGAGTAGAATCTATGGGGTGTGGTGATGTTAATGAGAGTAGTATTGATAATGAAAACTTCTCATTAGACCACGATGGTGATTGCACGCAATATTTTGAAGACCATATGGAAGAAGATGGGAAGGTAAAGAATAACAAAACTGCTAACAATGACAATGTGGACACAAATAGTACCATTACATCTCTAACTGAGAGTTATTCCTCTCAGTCTTTACTCAAGAATGTAAGTAGGAACCTCTTCAGAGAAAATGAAAGTACTACAAATAAATGTTCAGTATTCACAGGGGCAGCTCAAGAAAGAGATAATGAAAGTGCAAAAGCAAAATCAGTTACTATTTCTTCATGTTCAAATAAACACATACAAACTGTTAAAGAGGGAATGCCAAAGCATGCTGAAACCTCACATGAAATGCCACGTGAGGGAACGGGAGGAATATGTGGTGCAGGTCCACTAATTAACCGTAAGGAATTATCACAAGGAATGGAAAATGAAACTGTACTGTCCCAGGAGAGAGGAGGTGGCAGAGCTGATAGTATAAGTGACACAGACATAGAGAACATTGAAGTATCCGAGATCAATAAAGCAAGTGTAATGGGCGTGGAAAACTTGGGAAGTGGTGAAATGGACAGACAAAGTGAAACAGATGCGGGAAATTTAGATGACAGCGATGAGGACAATCTACTAGTGAACATGGTGGAGGAGGCAGTGGAAAAGTACCTTGGGGATATTGTGGATCTGGTTCGAGAACGGAGAAGAAGTGGAGAAAGTGGCTCTCAACCCAGCCAACACACTGCTAATAATAAGCCTGTTAAAAAGAGAGGCAGCTGCACCACCACAAATAACAAGCATATTAGTGGAGGACAATGTGAGTGCAAGTGTTCCAGTCATAGTCAGTCCTGTATCCATTTTCACTTGCACATGGACTCGCCTTCTGCCAAAAAAGGTCAGTCTGTTCATTTCCACCACTTTAAATACATCTGTTTATCTAGTTATATTATGATTGTCTGTCTATAATTGTTCACGAGTTAGTCCCTCTTGGCTCTTCAAGTGTCCCTCCTTTCCCTATTTTTCAATTCAGAAAGCAGCTAAATTCTATCTCATGGCACTACCTAGACCAATTTTATCAGCTTTGGTGCTTTCACATTAATGGTAGACAATTGCATAACTAACTCTATATTCACATCTGTTTGGCTCCACCATCTTCAGTATAACTTGGATATACTGTACATAAAGAAATTGTATTGGTATATCAGTAAGTATACTGGTACACAGTGCAAAAGCATATAGCCTATTTCAGTTTTAGTATAATACTTGTATATGAATAGCATGGTTTATAGGTATCTGTAGTCCGTTGTCAACCAAAACATTTTCACCCCTTTGGTTAACCTTGGATAGTGAGGTATTTCTTGGAAAACTCAAAATCTTTTGGCATTTATCTGAGTTTATTATGTAAAGGCTCAAGAAATTATATATGGATCATACAAGCTGCTTTATAACCTTTTGACATTGGTAGTGTTTCCGAATGACAAAATTATACAGTACAGTAGTCTGGAAATCAAGAAAATGCAAGTCATAACCAATTGTTAGAGTGAATTGACTCAATTGAGCTGGGAGTGTCTTCATATCTCATTATATTTCTTTGTATCACCAGGTGGACAGTCAAGTATCCTGAATTTCTTCTCAAGTAAAAGTGGAAAAGATAGAGCATCAGAGAAACAGAGCAGCAAAAACAGCCACTGTGGTGAGTTTGTTTTCCCCTTATGTAGTCAATCAGTGCAGATTTCACTTACTACGGTACTTCATATTGAAATACAGCCCCTCCCCCCTCTTTACTCTACAAATACAATCTTTCATTATTGTCTGTACAAGAGATTAGTAAGAGAAAATAGTAGATTCATGATGTACTATATAAAGTCTCTTGCCTAATGTCAAATAATACTGAAGCTAGCCTACATCTGAAATGATAAAAGCTAACCAACAATAAGGAAAAAAAAAGACTGTTGATGAGGGGTTTGCAGGCTGGTCTAAAACTCAATCATCAATATTTATGACTGAAAGAAGACAGGCAGTATTGATGGTACAATACTCTCAAAATGGTGGAAGAAAGGATAGGAAATAATATTTCCCCTCTTTACTATTCTTATATAGTACAGTTAAGCCCACATTATTAAAATTTCGAAACTGATAAGTGATTTACCAATTTCAGTCCAGCATAAGCCCTCTTCATGCATTACAAGAATCAGAACATGGGTCAGTACAGCGTACGTATGTGGATGATATTTTGGTGTTGTTGGCTAAACTATTGACTGAATTTACAGGATCATTAATCAGTTTAACATTTTACTTCCAAGTTGGTGATATTTAATGAGAGTGTGTAATCACACCACTCTTCGATACCTAAACCCATTGTGCTAAAAGATTGATAAAAGTCAAGATTTACCTGTGGTTGAGTTAGAGCCAATGCAGAGTTGCTCCTCTTGCACATACTGAACCATAACCCTCAGTACCTCTGGCATCAAGAGAATCAGAGATAAATTAATATAGAACGTATTTAAAAAAGGTAATGGTGTATTGATAATG
This sequence comes from Petrolisthes manimaculis, assembly GCA_034508575.1. Taxonomy (NCBI): domain Eukaryota; kingdom Metazoa; phylum Arthropoda; class Malacostraca; order Decapoda; family Porcellanidae; genus Petrolisthes; species Petrolisthes manimaculis. Next base: position 486,419 of record JAWZYT010001119.1, read on the forward strand.
ATGATGTTCTATTTTATCAGTGAGTTAAAAGCTGGTTCATGTTTTGCAGATCATTGGGATGGTAGCAGTGGCAGCAGTAAAATGAGTTCAAGAGAAAGCAATAAGCGACAGGGAGTGAAGGAATGGCAGGAGTTGTTGTCTAAGATGAAGGAGAGGTTTAAAACACCTTCAGTGTCCAGTTCAGTAGAGGTGAGTGAAAAAAGGCATCATAATTTCATAGAATTTATATTCTAATCCTATTTTGTGTTTTAAAGTTTTTACGTAACACACAAAAAAACACCAATTTTCATCTCACAGATATCCTTGAAGTTAATTAATCCTAAAAGAGCACTTAGAGCATATTAGAGCACTTCAACTCTGTACCACAGGCATATTTTCCAAAATGTAAACAAACCTTTGGTGGCTAGTAGCTTATAAACCACTAAACCTACATGATATTGAAGTGCAAACCTTTAGCTGTCTCATGATGTACAGTACTTATGTATCATGGGTAGCTAGCTTAGAATGACCACCACTCAAAGCACACTTTTACACTGCTTTGACAAGAAAGGGCAGGGACTTGTGGCTTGGTGGTCAGTCAAGTCTGCTTCTACTGTGAGAAAAATAAACAAGTTGGGAGCTGCACAAATTTGGTTGTGACGATATACCGGGTATGTCTTCACCCGTGGTTTAAGGGTTAAGTTAACCCCTGCTGCCCGGCATCCCCCCCTCCCTGCCTCACCATTTCTACCCTGCCGCTAGCGTTAAAATTCCTCGATTTCCTCTATATTCACAACGCTCTCACTCTTAACCTATATAGTGTACCGTACTGACTTCAATATTGTTTCTTAAATACCTTCAACTATTCCTCTATCGAATGGTACCATCTGGAGGGCTGTACGATGTGTAGTTAGGGAGATATGGCGAGTTGAAGTGGACCATGTTTGTGCGCGAATCAGCAGTGTGTCTGAGTGTACGCGCGGGATAGACTAGGCTGCGGCTATAGTGTCCACTTGGCCGCAATACTCCCTTGTCTACTCACTCGTATTACTACTATTATGTATCGTATGTGATGATTACAACACTAAAAATAGTATGAACACTTGTAGGAATATATCATCGTGTAACTGTCACATAGAAAATGATAAACAAACTGATTTGTACCTTAGGAAACACGTATATTTACCATCACTCTCCCCTGCCTGGGCGTGTTTGTGGTGTTATTTTCTTATTACTACCATTATATATCGTGTGTCATGATCTATACACTAAATAATAATTTGTAATTATTAATAATTTGTAGGAATATCATGGTGTCACTCACGTACATATATTTACTACGGTATTGTCTTATGATCGTTAGAGCACAAATTCGGACAAGGGCAAACACTTAAAAAGAGCCCAGCCATCGTGGCGTCCCAGAATCAACTGAGTGGATAGCGGATCGATATTGTGAGTGTGTTTACTAGCCCGCTGACAAGAAAAACCAGCCCTACATAGCCGTAAATAGCGCTAAATAGCTATGACGGTATAACTCGTCAGCCGCACTCAACCGTATGACAGTCTATCACTGCAGGGGTTAATAGATTTCAGTCTTGAAAAATTGTAGAAAAGTTTTTACCAGTATTATAATGAGTAACTTAAGGCGTAGAGAAGTGGCATCCCCATCACCCACCATTCTTGTAACGGTGCAGTAAGCTTCGTATCCCCTACAATACAGAGGGGGAAGGGAGGGTTGGGGACCCCGCTCTCTGACTACTACCTCACTAAAGGTTTATATAACCTCGGAATTGGACCCCTTGCCTGTCAGGGGTTCTGCACTGGCAGTAAAACCTCCCCACCCCATGTAAAAAGGGGTATGGGGTATTGATGATGATGATAATAAGTAAAGATCATAAGAAATTGAATGAGAAGGCATATTTACCTGTTTAAATACAGGTACTGTGTAATATAATAATTTGTGATCAAGTGTGGTCCCCTGGCATATTTCACAATTGCAGTAATTTAACGTACTGTACTTGCATTATCTGAGTAAGTTGTGACCAAACACCTTTTCTTAATCTAGTTTAAAACCAAAGAGGTAGAGGCTACATGTGCATGAGTGTCAAGTCCCTGCTATTTTACAACAACTTCATGGACTTTGATGTATCATCCAGTACTTTGTAGAGTGATGGAGCTCGTCAGTCACTGATGGAAAAGTTACATGTCAAATTGTTTTGGTCAGCTGTCATTAAACTGTGAGCACAACAACAACAACAACAACACTGGCACATATTGGTTCAAGTAGATATTTGCTTTATATTTCATTGCAGGAGAAGGAAAGTGGAAGTGAGAGGGGTGGTGGAAGAGGAGGGACTGGAGGAGCAGTAAGGCAGAAGTTCGAGCAAACTGGTCAGAGGAAGTGTCCCTTCTACAAATATATTTTGGGTTAGTCACTGCAGCATTTTTTGTTTCTGTAATAATAGTACTGTACTGATAGTGAAAATAACAATTATAATGATAATGTTATTAATATTACCATTATTATTGGAAAATTATTATTACATTATTATCATTTGTAAAAGATTATGTAATCAGTCATCTGAAAAAATAAACACCAAATTAGGATTACAGTATTATTGACGCTTTGAGTACAGTCGGCTCGCGATATAGGTGTGCTTAATATAGGCGTTTCGCTATATAGGCGGAAGGCACTCAAAAATATTCGGGGGGAAAAATACCTATATAGGCGGAACGAGTTTAACATAGGCGAGCGTAACGTATTTTAAAGGTGCCTATTTTTACTATTTTCGTGTTTTAGGCGGACAAAATCTGTTAAAGGCGCTCATGTTGACTGATAAACTATCCTTCCAGTCTTGTTAATGGCGTTGTAACACCCATCCCACTGACACCTTCTTCCCTCCCCCCCTCCACAAACAGTATCTATGTCATTCCTTTCTTCTCACTAGACCACTGAAGATGGTGGCAGTGTTCACACAAACTGTATGGATTAATATATTATTTCCATCAACAAGAGTGGGTTTTATTCACCGTTTATGATCACCATGCCAGTGTGATTTCACCACCACAAAGAGTTTTGTTAGTGATAACTGAAATTTCCACCCCACTCTCACTGACACTCGTGATAAGCCTAACCCCTTTATAGTGAACAACTTATCAATACGGGCATTTTCATACTTTTAACACATATCCTGGTACAGACATTTGATATGGTGAAAAGTGCAAGTGATTGTATAAGAAAATTACAAAGAAGAATTAATATAAACTAATGAAATGTGATTGTATGAGTAGAAACTCATGAATTATTGGTGTTAACTGAACTTGTCAACTCGTCACGCACTACACTCACGCTATTTAGGCCTAACCTTTTAGAATGAATAACCTTTAAAATCATTCATTTTCCATACTTTGGGCTCAAGTTTAGAATTATTTTTAGTCATTAGCTGTGTATGGGAACCAGAGATACGAGTGAAAGCACACGAAATTTTGAGAGTGGGTGTACAGACAGACAATCAGTCATACGCATCAAATTTAAGCCCTCGGATATCTCAGATCTTCTGATAACTCGTAATAACGAGGGTTTACTGTAATCCTATAATTTATGTGTTTCTTTTTGCATATCTGTATTTGGAGGTCCAACCAATAGTCCAAATGACCTTCAGTCCCCTGCAATTTAGATTACAGGACTTTTACTGTATGTATTATTATTTATTATGTCACATGGGGTGGTCTGCCCACCATATTGAAGTTTATTTATTGTACAGTAGGGTCCCGCAATATGCGAGTTTATGGTCGATGGACGAGCTCGCATATTGCGAATTCGCATCTTACGATACACATAACCTATGGGAAATACGTCTTATGGTCGATCTGCCCCAAAAAATTGCCGTAAAGTTCCAATTTTGTTGGTAATAATCCCTTAAAAAGGTAATTGGGGCATGATACCATACATTTCAGTCACATACAAACAGAAAATAATATATTAATAAATGAAAATGAGAAAATACACACTATCAATAAAAAAAAAAAAAATGCAATTTTTCCCTTACCTTAAATTCTAGTGGGATTTCATATCAGCTGATATGAAAATGATTAACTGTTTATTTTGAATCTAATATCAGTGGTGACCTGTAGGCTAATTATTATAATGAGCTCATTAGGCATTTGAAAGAAAACAATTCTCCTCCATACTATTTTCTCTGAAATGTAGGAAAGAATTCCTTTATTTTATTAATCTGTTATGTACAGACAAAAAGGGCAACACCTAGTTTATTAATTTTCTAACTTTTCACATGAAATAATTGTGAACAATTAAAAATAGTTTGAAGCATTTTTATGTAAAATCTGTGGGAATTTCTGTTTTCAAAAGTGGCAACACTGTGCGAACGCCCGCCTACGGCTCGCATTTTAAAAAAAAAAGTTCGTATTTTAAGGAACTCCTCGGATTTACCCTACTTTGAGCCTCAGATTCGCATTTTATGGTCATTCTCGCATATCAAAATAATTAATTTTTATTATTTGGGGGTCCTCGCATCTTATGAGAATCGCATATTGCGAACTCGCATATTGTGGGACCCTACTGTACTTTACATTATGTATTATTATTTATTATGTCACATGGGGTGGTCTGCCCACCATATTGTAGTTTATTTATTGTACTTTACATTATGTATTATTATTTATTATGTCACATGGGGTGGTCTACCCACCATATTGTAGTTTATTTATTGTACTTTACATTATGTATTATTATTTATTATGTCACATGGGGTGGTCTGCCGACCATATTGTATTTAATACATGGAGTGAACGTTTCGATATAGGCGTAGGTTTTGGTCTCCCAATTTAGCGCCTATATCGCGAGCCGACTGTACAGTATATAGGTGCCTGTATAGGTGAAACGTCATTGTGGCTATAGAGGCTGATAGGGGATTCAAAAGGGAGTGTTGGTGCACACATTTTCATATGGTTTGGATATAATAATGTGGCATGAATAAGAAAAATAAAAATTGAAAATAGGAATTATGTACAGTATATGCTACAAAGTTTGTGTAGCATTTATGAAGTGATGAGAAGAAATATTGTACTGACATTCATGAAAGAGTAGACAAAAATATTGGATGATAACACAGATACAGGGAGAGAATAAACAGAGTTAAGGCAGTGACAAGGGCTTTGAAATGAATATGACTGAACCCCTAAAGACCGCAATTCCTGGCGAAAGCCTTCACCCCCAGCCGCAAAAACCACCGGATTTTTAAAGTTACTCTAAGGTTAGTTTTGTTCTTATAGGTTTGTAGAGCTTTATTTTACACACCAGAATATGCAAACAAAAGTCTTCTATCTCCACTGGTTAGAGTACAGCAGTACGTCTAAGTCGGAAAATAATATGACAGTTACCCGTCCAATAACATACGAGGGCATACGCATGTGTTACGCATGATTATAATGCGTAGATGCATAAGTATGTGTACCTTGATGTGTGCTTGTGTGTTTGTGTATGTAAAACGAGTATATAAATGCACTGAAATAGACAGAAAAGGCAACATACAAGTAATTTTTGCATACAACTGTGCATACCTGTGATAACGCTAATGTACGCATGCACAATGTATGGGAGTGTTTGAGAGTGTGTTAAACTTGTGTCCAATCAATGATAAGAGCTAGGGGAGGCAGGGAGAGGGAGAGGATGACAGGCAACGAGTGATGGTATTGGCTCAGATAACACCGAGTGAGGGTGGATGTACTTTGGCCACACCCACCTCCACCAAAGGGGGGGGGGGGGAGTCAGCCAATCTCAACCAATTACAATAGTCCAAGGCTAGAGCTAACCTGTGGTACCACTGCTGTGGTTATATGTAGCCAATGCAGTTATTTATGGGCTATTAAATTTAGGCGTCAATCGGTTTTGAGGCCAATATTTGTTTTAACGTCTTAAGGCGGTGATAGGTCTTTAGGGGTTAAAGATGAGAGAGAAGACCTAGGAGAAGATGGTACAATATGGTGGGTGATTGTGCAAGAAAGCATTGATTGCAGTAGGTGAACCTGATCTAAAGGTGCATACTAGACAAGAGTGCAAGAGATGTTCCTATATTACTATTACTGTCACTTCATAAAACTACCTCCACTGCTTTACACAAATCTCACAGATACAGATATGGTGGTGGATGCGTTCAGTTATGGAGTGCTGCCGAGGGTTACAGCATACTTCCTCTCCCATTTTCATTATGATCATTACAGAGGTCTCAACAAGAGATTCTCTCAGCCTATCTACTGTAGTCACATCACAGGTATCTCTCATACTGTATTAAAATAAATTATACAGTTATACACAGTTGATTTATAATCTAATGCAACTAAACAACCTTAGATGGTTTTGCAATACTTACTTTATAATCATTATGTCTAGTTGTGTTGTGCTTTAACTAATAGCTTTCATTCACCTGTATTATTTGTTTTTACTTTATATTAAAACACTGCTTCAGTCTCTTCCCTTGTTTGCCTGTAGCTCAACTGGTACAGGAACGTCTAGGTGTATCCAAGCAGTACCTCTGCCCTCTGCCACTAGACCAGCCTCAGCAAGTGTGTGGTGTTGAAGTCACCCTGCTCGATGCCAATCAGTGAGTTGGACTACAATTTACCTTTGAACAACAGGAATTTTATTGTTATCTTTAACTTATCTTACACCACGAAACCAAAGTCCTCAAAATCAATGACCATCTTGACATGAGAGGCACACAAACACTTGCTGCAGCCTCCACAAACCCACACCATCCACTACACTACATGGCAGAACACCCACACATGCCAAGGAACATTAAAAGAACACCTAGTACACGATACCATACACAAATACTATTATCTCTTATACCATGCCCACCCAAAACCAATCTCCAAAAACACATCCATACTCAAATCACTCATCAGTCCATCCAAACATTAAAAAACAACACACAGCTGCATGCACGACTTCCTGACATTCATCCATCTGAATCCTCCCTTCTCCGTGAGGACAGAGTCCACCTGGCCAGGCTGCGATGTGGCCACCACCCGGCCCTTCTGACATATCAGAAGAGACTGGATGAAAGTGTTGCAGATACCTATCCAGGATGCAACACAACACCTCATTCTATTAAACACATTATGGAAGACTGCAATACACACAACCACACTCGCAAACAACACAACATACACTCTCTGAGGGCACTGTGGGAGAGCCCAGTCCAGGCCATGGCCTTCCTCAGTAGCTCTGGGCTCTTCGGCCAGACAGCTTGAGGAACTTCAACAACAACAACTTTTCTTGCATTACTGTATTTTTATATTAGATTACCTAATATACAAGTTCTAGAAGATAAAGCTCACTTCTATAAAGACAACAAAATGTTGAGAAAAGTTAATCTTTCCTCATGACAAGATGTATTGTGTCACCCCTTTTTAGTTGCCCGGGTGCAGTGCTGTTTCTGTTCAAGTTGTCAAATGGTTTGACAGTGCTACATACAGGAGACTTCCGTGCTCACCCACGCATGGAGTCCTACCCCGCTCTCTGGAACTGCAACAACATTGATTCACTCTACCTGGATACCACGTGAGTCAAGACGAGCACACAAAGGGTCATATATAGTGGCCCAAATATATGCCATAATATTCATACTTCCACTACTGCCAGAATGTTTCTTTGTTTATCCAACATTAGTTTTTCCTCCTTCACTCTTGGTATGTGCCTTACAACACACTTTCTGAACTCACCTTCTACATGAAATGAAAAGAGAATGAGAGTGTGGATAATTTCCCTCAAATTCTGTATTTGAATATTAATTAATAATTGTAAGTGTCATCCTTACCTCATCCCAGGTACTGCAACCCAGTGTACGATTTCCCAAGCCAGGAGGAAGTGGTGGAAGCATGTGTATCAGTGGCACAGAATCACATTGCTGATAATCCCAAGACAATCATCGTTGTCGGCTCGTACACCATAGGTGGGCGTCTGACACCAGAGCTTTACACATTACTTACATCTTTCCTCCGGGTTTTCAGTCTGATGCTTATTCTCCATCTTGCATGTTTTATTTATTTATGTTTGTAGTTTTGCTACTTTTACTCTTTCTACCCTTTTAATCCTGATTTTGCTCAGCTGTCATAGGACCAGAAAAACCACTGCTCAATCCATCCGTTGTTTTCAAGATTTAATACAGTAAAAGTAAGGTGAGTGAGATGGAAATAGTATATAATTATGAGGAAGAAAAGGAATGGGGATAACACCTTTAAACCAAGGGGCCGGGAAACTCCAGATCTCTAAGACACCTCCCTGACACTAGGGTCGCCCTATTCTCCCACACCTTGCCATCCACTTGATGAATTTTATGTACAGTCACGTGCACCAATCGGTATCCCCCCTCTTTTCTGAAGCCCATGGTCAGAGAAGAGCGGGGAATCGAACACATTATTGCAGATTACCTCCTTCTGGTGTGTTATGGACGGTATTGGTAATTCAAGTGAATGGTTAATCATACAGTCGTGGTCAATAATAATCATCCACATATGGGTATCTCAAACAATTTACTGTCTAATATTTTCATGTTCACATAATTATGATGTTATTGTTTTAAGTAGTGTGTAGCTGCTTGTATTAAACTAAACGATGGTAGTTAACCTATTTATTGGAAAGTTTATCAGCTAAGGAACAGAGGAAAGCTGTCAAACTCTTACGTGAGTTACCCCTATATGGATGATTATTATTGACCACGACTGTACATATCAACATCAATAGTCAGTGATATCACGCCAAACTGGCAACTATCCCACCCAGCCTCGGTATGAAAGTTGCCGTTAGGTGTGATATCACTGACTATTAATATTGATATCTGTGATTAAACATTCACTTGCATTACCAATACCATCCATAACACACTAGAAGGAGGTAATCTGCAATAATGTGTTTGATTCCCTGCTCTCCTCTCACTATACCTTCAGCCAAGAGGGGGGATACCGATTGGTGCACGCGACTGTACACAGGGTAAATAATGTATCACACATTTTGACACTTACGATGGTGGCTCCTTAAAATATGCTAATGTATGTTCAATGACCTTACTTTAAGTGATCATTCACCAAATCCTTGCACCCCTGTGTGTCGATGTATACTTTTTTTGAACTTGTGGACAACATAATTTTAAATCCTGCTTGTTAGGTTAATGTAAAAGGAAATGAAACCAAGTTCATTTGTTTTCCCTGCTTTCTCCCCATTTATTTTTTCAAGTCTACATGCCACCTGGTCAGATACAGTAGCCAACTTGGAACATATACATGCAAGTCCTTTCAAATCCTTCAAACCCAATCATTACATATCTTCAGTACACTTACACGCTACATTTATCTTCAGACTTCAGCCCGTAACTGTGAGGTTTATACAAAGATTTACCTGGTACAATACAGTATATCATGGAAGTTAGCTAATTTATTTTATTAGCCTATCTGGTGTATTTTTGCACATAGACTTATTGTGATCCAATCATATAATTTTGATTGATTGTCCGGTTGGTCACTGTATATACAGCCTATGGTGAGGGTACATTAACACCACATCAAATAGCCTCTCGGGGACAGGAAGTGAAATTTAAATTATTGCAATGTACTGATGATAAAATAATGAAAAAAATCTGACTGTGAGGGTACTCGACCATCTCATACAGTTAGAAAAGTCAAAGTTCAAACCCATCGAGGGGTTATAACATGTTCATAATTATTAATTCGGCATTTGTGTTTGTATATATTCACATAACACAGTATATTGTGTTCACATAATAGAAAAACTCCACAACTTCAACAGGCAAGGAACGGGTGTTTAAGGCAATTGCAGCTGCCCTAGATTGCCTTGTGTGGGTCAGTGGAGACAAGCGTCGCACACTGAATTGCCTGAATGATGCCGAGATGATGGAGAGAATAACATGTGACAAAAAGAAAGCCAGGGTACATGTCCTACCCATGGCTCATCTCACGCCTAAGGTCAGTCTACCCCTGCCACTCACAGCCTCATAATCTGATGGATGATTGGGCTGCCACATCCAGTTTAACCCATGGGTTCGGCATTCTATTTCTTTCCTTTTTGTACAGTAATGTAATGTTTTTTAAATATTTTTTTACCTGCCCTCCCAACTACTGGAAAAAGGGATATACAGTACTGTTGTGTTCTAATTATGTCATTCATTTATTCTTGATGTACAGTATACAATTGTATTTAGTATGTATTACTTTACAGAAGCTGATGACCTACATCTCTGATCTTCAGCCTCTATATAATGTAGTGGTAGCTATCAAGCCCACTGGTTGGGAACATTCTTCTGACACTAACACAGCCCTTGACGCCACTATCCCAAAACAATTTGGCAACATCTATATATATGGTACGTTGACCACGCTTTGAGCATGATAATTGAGAATAAAATAACTGAAAAAGGCATTGATTTTATAACTACAATACATGTACTGTATGATTAAATCACAACACATTATTCAGAAATTTTACTCTTAATTCTTTCACTTCCCATTAATGGGATTGACCATGATCTTGTTCTGAGGCTCAGATGTACTGATGACAGGACTGGCCGTCATCCCAAGAAATATTTGAATAAACGTACTGTACATAGTGAGTAGTCATGTTATATGATGGGTGGAGATATATAGAGATGATGGTTCAGTCATCACTGGAAAGGAAGTTTATTCAACTAAGTTAATGAAGCAAAAAATTTATAGTAGAAATATTATTTTCATTATTTATATATATAAATACAGTAAACCTTGTTGATAGTGACACATATAGTCTGGCGAAATATTTGCTATCCACAGGGCAATGTTTAAATGTAAATAAATCAAAGTAGTCGGGACATTTTTTCAAATTAACCCAAATTAAAAAATTTACCTTTATAATAACCAAGCACAAATAAACAAACTTTAAAGTAAACTTATTTGACATGCCAGAAGGTATATAAAACTACCTGGTACTGGTTTAGAGTACATTTATTGATGTGACATGACGAGTCAAATTTAGCGTCAGTATACTGGTCAACCGCATTCTCACTCTTTCTGACGTCTCTTCTGTTTCCCTCATTTTCATTATTAGCTATTAGCCTAGAGTACAGAATCCAGCAGCTTTAAAGGCCTGTCCACACTAGGAAACTTTTTGGAATACATGTACAGTATATTGTTTGGAAACAGTTTCCCGAATGTTTCCCATTTGGGATGGGAAACAAAGGGAGTTTGTGTGTGTGTGTACTATATAATGGGCAGTAAAACTGCTAAGTAAAATGCAGAGGCTGCTGCAGCAACCACCTCACTCGACATCGTGTTTCCCAAATGTTTGCAAGCAAATTTGTTTCCAAGTGTGGACAGGCCTTAACACGTGGACACCACTTCAGCAACAAGAGCTAGCAACAAGTGACTTTAAAAGTTTAAAATACTGAAAACAACAGTGGAAACATTTAATTATCACTATGTGCACCGTTTCAGAGTTAGCAATACCACTGCCTATCTCCGGTGCATAATCGCTATCTGCCGTGCCTGGAAATCTATCTTGTCACTATAACCGCTATACAAAAAAATAGTATTAGTATACTGTATATAGTTTTTCAATTCTCTTTATCAGTAAAGTGTAAAATTTTGTGTATGTTGGCCAACTTATGTTCACAATTTTTGCATTTTATTTTGTAATTCAGTCTTTTAGAATAATAATATTACAGTACTTTAATAGAGTATATCACTTCCACAAAGACATTATTACTGGCTTGGTTCTATTAATATGTTCACTTAATCATATTTTCTTTTTGGGCAATAAATTTCTCCTGTGCTTCATTCTGAAGTTGCATGAAGATACTGTACACTGTGTACAGTATAAGATTTTCAGTCATATCAGTGAATGTGAAGACTTTGTTGTCTAAATTATGTTAAATACTGTAATTTCCAAGCACTGGAGATTTTGTGAAATGTATACTGTATACAGTACTAAACCCTGTTCAAAACTTTTGTTCCTTTTGGCCTCTTATGCTTAGATAGATAGAAATAGCTAGATAGAGCGATAGTTAGATAGATAGATATATAAATAGAGATAGTTAATTAGATAGAAATAGCAATAGATAGACAGATAGAAATAGCTAGATAGATAGAGGCTATAGTGGAACACAAATTTTGAACAGACTATAGTTACTGATGCATTAGGCTGTTAGTATTGAATTATATTTAATTCTGTTGCTTATATTTTTATAGGTATGCCCTACTCTGAACACTCAAGCTTTACTGAGCTGCGACGGTTTGTGCAGTTCACACGACCGAAACACATCATCCCAACTGTAAATGTAGGAAACCCCAACACTCGCCGCAACATGATATCTATGCTGACTCGAAAATAAAATGCACCTTTAAACAGCATGAAATCTTTATTCTTTGTACTTAAATCGAAATTTGCCCAAAATATAACACTAAAAGGTAATTTTAGCTCAAAATACAAATATAGAACTGAACCAGATTTATAACCCTGATTGTGCCTTAAATATCTATTCCTTCACATAAAGTGTAAAGAGGAGATACCCCAAACTGCATACATTTAGAGTTACCTGCAGAAATTCCTTTCATATCCTAGGTCCAAGTTAATCCCTTTTGGCTTTTCAACTGTTTCCTTTTCATATACTGTACTGTACTATCCATCCTTTCTATCTCTTTTTGTTTTCCTGTTGTCATTATCCTACCTGAGGTTCCAAGCTCAGTAAGCTGTCATAAGGTTGTTCATTCATTCATTCCTCACTTAGGGAGCAGTTTGGCTGGTATGGTAACTTTGCACCCATTCCCTCCCCTCCTTTATATGTAAAAATGGTTCTCTCTGCAGTTTGCTTTTACTTCTATTTGTTTATATACTTTTTTTCTTTTTGCTTTTCCGTCTGGTAATACTGTACTGTACTTACATGTGTCACTTTTATACCCAACTAATTTAAGAAACAGGACTACATACAGTATGATTATGTACTTTTATGCACATTAATTTGCATTACAGTACTGTACAGTAAATGTAATCAACCACTTCACACATTTTTCTAACATGATAGAATGTTGGGGTATGAAACCAAAACACTTCGGGAATTGAAATTTTCAGCATTGCTATCAGGTCTGTTGATAGTTGTTGGTTCGATCCCCCATTATTTCATCATGTTGGAAAACGAAACCCACTTTGGATGTAGCTGGTGTCACTGCAAGTGTGTGAATTGGTGGAGTGAATATAACGCAGTTATTGTGGTTATATACTCTAATGTTGTTTTGACTTAACAGTTATCAGGGTAATGTATATAAATTTTGGTAGTGACAGTACAGTAATTAAGAATTTAAAAATTGGCTGTGAATTGAAATTATTATGCTCAGCTGTACCTGTCAGTTATCTTAGTAAGATAAGTCTCACTCATTTCCTTACAAATAAGTAATGTAGTGATCCAGGCTGTGATGTACAGTCGGCAGCATAAGTTCGCTTCATTTCCACCTACGTATGTATGAGCTATATTGAAGTTGTAACACAATTTGAAAGCAGAGATGATAGATATACTTCACATATGATAAATTACACATGTTGTTAGGATAGAAACTGATTCAGAATGCAACTATCTGGTCATATTATTATTATTAATCACACGAGATGGACGCGAATTTATGCTGCCGGCTGTACCTCTCAGAAAGTTACTGTCATGGGGTTGTGAAGTTGTAGTTAAAGGAACGTATGGTCACAGTGAAGGATGCATAACGCAAAGTAAAAAGAAAACAAAAAACTCATGAACGAGACTGTACTGTGCACTGTATATACCTTAATGTCTCATATAGCTGACCAAGCTTACTAGAAGATGCTCTATTATACCTTTCAGTCTTCATACACTTTAGTCAACCTGACATTTCACGTCATTACATTATATTGGGAATATTTCCTCAATTTCACACACCATAATCCCTGCAAGTAACTTTGCTACTCAGCTTTAATTAATGCCTATGAGTGCTTTCATAACAACCAGATTCCCCAAGTATATTGTAGATTTAGACTTTATTTCTAAGTTATGTGTTTGAAATATGTTACTTTGTTAATGTTAAATATTACAAGTCTTTATAGTATTACCATAATGGAAAAACAAATTTCCATTATTACCACACCGAGGGGTGTGTAGACCACCAATATGTTGTAAACTATTTGTAAACTATTACAGGTATTATAGTCACAACAAATGTAAACACTTTTAACAAATAATATGTATTGTTTGTATTGTTTTGAAAGGCCCGATACATACTACCATGTATACTGTATGTATGGTTTGATGTATTGTTAACTTCTTGAGGGATGAAGTTCATGTCATTATAACATGGGAAAATTAATTTTAACCCATCCCCAAAATAAAAGTGTAGCACTGTTAGTACTCCTCTTGCCACTCTTCCCAGTTCTTTTGAAGCTGAGTGTATGTAACATGTGCATCTACATACAACACCACACAGGCCTGCTCTTCCCCCGGTGCAAATTTAAACCTTAACTACTGTACAGTACTGATATTTTGGCCATACTTAAATTATTTTTTTATATTGTCAATGTACAGTATAGGGCACTATCCACAGGTACTGGGGGTGGGCCCAGTGGGGCTGACTTTATTCTCTATGAATATTTGAAAATTGTTGTAGAATCTGGTCACTTTCTAGTGGATTTGACGAGATCTGCCCACATGGATTAAAAATCCACGTGAGATGTACAGTCGGCTCGCGATATAGGCGCTAAATTGGGAGACCAAAACCTACGCCTATATCGAAACGTTCACTCCATGTATTAAATACAATATGGTCGGCAGACCACCCCATGTGACATAATAAATAATAATACATAATGTAAAGTACAATAAATAAACTTCAATATGGTCGGCAGACCACCCCATGTGACATAATAAATAATAATACATACAGTAAAAGTCCTGTAATCTGAATTGCAGGGGACTGAAGGTCATTTGGACTATTGGTTGGACCTCCAAATACAGATATGCAAAAAGAAACACATAAATTATAGGATTACAGTAAACCCTCGTTATTACGAGTTATCAGAAGATCTGAGATATCCGAGGGCTTAAATTTGATGCGTATGACTGATTGTCTGTCTGTACACCCACTCTCAAAATTTCGTGTGCTTTCACTCGTATCTCTGGTTCCCATACACAGCTAATGACTAAAAATAATTCTAAACTTGAGCCCAAAGTATGGAAAATGAATGTTTATAAAGGTTGTTCATTCTAAAAGGTTAGGCCTAAATAGCGTGAGTGTAGTGCGTGACGAGTTGACAAGTTCAGTTAACACCAATAATTCATGAGTTTCTACTCATACAATCATATTTCATTAGTTTATATTAATTATTCTTTGTAATTTTTCAGCAGGAGGGACTGACTTCTGAGGGGCCAATTCTGTTATCTGCCTGCTCATTTGTTGCTAAAATGTGGATGGAGGTGAAACATTTAAAAAGACTGTTAAAAACTAATGAGGAAAATGAGGGGTGAAGCTAGAGCGAGCAGGAAGAGAGATTCTCTGAAGTAAGGTCTGTCAGCGTGCAGGCTGGGGTGTGAAATGAGGGGGGGGTGAGCAGCATCAACTGAGCCCAAAGTCAGGTGATATTCTTTACCTGAGAGGCTGAGACTGAGTTTTTTCCCCCCCAAATATTTTTGAGTGCCTTCCGCCTATATCGCGAGCCGACTGTACTGCAACCGGAGGCCCTTTTTATTTTATTTTTTATTTTTTTTGCACTGCTGTGTGGACCGCCAGCACACAGGGGTGCATTTCCCTTTGCATGCAGCAGTGTAAACTCCCTCCCCTTTATGGTCCCTTCAGGGCTGGTCTCATGGAAGGTGCGGCCCCACTTGTAGCTCTTGTGGTAACGTGGACTTGGGCCCACAGTACTGGCTGTGGGATCAAAGCCTTCCCCCCAATCTCCCTGGCGGTCGGAGGCCCCCAGACTCCCTGGTCCAGTAAGCTCTGGTCCCATTTCCCTGGGGTGTGCTTTGGTAGCCCAGGCATATAGGGCCAGCCCCTCCTTTATTTTAATTTGTTTTTTAACTGTAACCAGAGTGTACCAAGGGTTCTATGGGGCAGTAGGCCATTCTGCCCTGGGAGAACATCAACAACAACAACAGGTACTGGGGGTGATGTATATATACATCAGGGGCACTAGGTGGGGTAGTTGATGTTCATTAACCAGTCTGCTAATGATAAGCAGTGTCAGTCTTGTGTTTGTAATCAGCTTGTTAGAGTGAGTATGAATGAGGCTTACTGACAAATTAGCATGGAAAGCATTTATATATTTAGGAGAAATTTTTGTTAATGTCTGGTTAATCCCTTATATAATCAGTTTCATTAATTTGTTATGATTGTCCCCATTTCCATGAATAATACAGTATGCTACATGCTCAAGAATACTTTACTGTTGTAGGATCCGTAATGAAGTGTTGTACTGTAAACAGACGGGGCTGCTCGGCCAGAGAGCTTGAGGAACTTCAACAACTGTAAACAGAACTTGATACCACACACAAACTGTCACTGATATGTAGCTTATTTTGTAGTTAGATAGAATAATACTTAGAGGTGTACAGAATAGGGATTAAAATTTTACTTAATGTTTTTTTTTTTATTCTTGTCATTTGATTGTTGCTCACCATTTGTTAACTTGTGTGCAAAATTTAATTTAAAAAATACTGTACCATACATAAAGCATGTATCATTTAATTGTCAACTAAAATATAAGGCTCTGATTCCTCCTAACTTATACAGTACTTGGCATCCATGGGAAGATCCCTGTAGTCTCCAAGTACAGTATCTGTTATTAGGTAATTGGCAATATCATATTGTACTGGAGATCTTGTAGAATTTAATAAGTAAGAAATCAAATGTACCGTACTAATGTATTGGTTTGGAGAATGGCCTTTCCCATTCTTCACATTATTTTTTATATTTTTGAATGAAATGGAAATATAGCTGTTGATATGAGAAGATGGTGTGTTCACAGGTTGAGGGTGACTTCATTGTAAACCACTGTCTCCATATGACTAGTAAATGTGTTAAACATTCAGTGGCATTGGCTTAACCTAAGAGAAAGTGCAGACTGAATGAACAATTCATGAGCTGAAAGAATTGTTTAATGACTATAGTACAGAACAGTACTGTACTGTATACAAAAAAAACAAAAGTAATATTTTATTCCTTGGATTATGAGGGTATCCCCGGCTGAACAAAAATTTCGCAATGTCCATAGTTGGTAGAAAATAAAATTTAAAGTTTGACAATGGTAAGAATTAAAATCTTGGGCTAGGAGTATCATCTCAGAGATAAGTAAAACATTCAGCCTGGTAATTATGTGCCAGAGTTTAATGTATTAAGAATAATCAGTTTTTTTATACACAAATAAATTTTTACTTTCAACAAGTTGTTTCATTATTGTCCATAGTGATCATCTTAACATTTACAACACGGTACAGTATTATGACACATCAACCAAGCTTGTCATGTAGGTTCCAAAATTGTGAATGACTTGTATTGACTAAAATGACTGGTACTGTACCTTGCATTATACACCTCTGTCTCTTATAAAATGTCCCAGGGTTTATTCTAACGTGCAGTTGTACCCCTTTTGTGCAGTTGTAAATTTGTACTTTGTTTGAATTTGCATGGCTAGGGTGTCATAAACTAGGAAGGAACCACAATAGAAGTTACTGATAGCTGACCAGAACATATTTTATTTTCATTAACCTTACCATATAATGCAATCATACATATTACATAAATCATAATATACGACATAGAATACCTGTACCACATTTCACATTACAAATTATATCTTAATTAAACAGTGAGGATTATCAAACGTATTTACAGTAGATGTTAAACCACAAGTGGTTGCTCATTTTACAAGATGGATCAAAACCAATAGAATACAGTACTAGAGCCTATTGGTCTTGTTATAGAGTGTACAGAGAGGGATTCATAAACTTAGAAATCTCCCATAAAAAGCTGAACCTGCACTCGCTTGATATGATTGGACTATTTATTAATTGAATGAAAGGGTTTAACATAGGAGACTTAATCAAGGTATTAAATGAGTAAGTAGCCAAGATAGAACTCGCTCAAATGGATTCAAACTAGAAAAATACCGTTTTTTACATGAAATAGATTACATTGTTTTGGGAATAGAGTAGAGGACAAGTGGAGCAAGCATCCAAGAGAAGGAATAAATGCAAAAACAATGAATTCAAATAGGCTGGGCAGATGCATGCACTCAAAGGGATGGGTTTAAATCAGGTGCCCAAAACTGGGCCAACAGGTCTTCTGTAATTTCCCAAATTCTGATTTTCTTTTCTATCTCTCTCTCCTTCCATGTAATCACCTCCAACCCATTGGTTTATTATGCTGATTTTTCTTGATATTTTCTCATCTATTTCAGGCTCAGCCGTACTCTTGGGTATAGTACTGTACTTATATTCCTCTGTATATTTCAATTCACACACTCCCAGTCTCCATGTATAGTTTCTTTATTGTTGATTGTAACGTCTCTTGTCAGTTGTCACATCTGGGAAGTTGGGAACCGTGTTGTCACTTGTCAGGGCCTGCATTGCCGTGGTCAGTATAGTCACTTGTAATACATATCAGTAGAGAATGTGGTTTGGAGATTAATAAGCAAAAGAGTAATATTATAGTATTCAATAAAAAAGAAAAGCCCCAGGAAATAGGAGGAATAGTAGTCAAAGATAGGATAAAGTATCTAGGAGTCACAATAAATGATAGTAAAAATTGTTTCAAAGCCCACAAGCAACAAATGATTGAAAAAGCAGTAAGGCTAGCCAACATGACATACTCTATAGTTGCAAGGAGTTGCTCAAAATTGCTTGTCGGGAAAACCTACTGGAAAAGCATAGCCCTCCCATCAATATTGTATGGAGTAAATGTTATGTATTTAACAAAGAAAGAGATAGGACACCTGCAGAGACTGGAAAATAGCGTCTGTAGACAAATATTGGGTGCACCGAGATACACACAGGAGGCAGCCCTTAGAGGGGAGGTAGGGATCTCAAGCATGAGAGCAAGAATTATGGAAAGTCAACTGAAGTATCTGCAGTACATTATTAGAGGGGAAGGAAACGAATTGCTTGAGAGAATGGTAGAGGAAATGAGGGTAAAGGGGAAGAATAGCTGGTTGAAGGGACAGATTGAAAGTAGGAGAATGGTTGGTATAAGAGGACATGTATCAAAGGAGGATATAAAGAAAAAAGTACGACTATGGGACACAAATGAATGGAAGCGGGAAATGGAAGAGAAGCCCAGTCTGAAATTGTATAAAACATGGAGAAGAGAAATAGGGGGACAGGAGAGAATATATGACAACAGGGAGGCCTCTAAAATTTTATTTAAGTGTCGCACAAACAATATGAATTTAGGTGAGAGGAAGAGGTTCTACAACCAAACAACAGAATGCCTGATGTGTGACACCCCATTGGAGAATCTGTCTCACTATATATTACACTGTCCAGCATACAATGAAGAAAGAGGGAGAAGTACGATACTGCAGAGACCCTATCAAGAAGATGAAGACATGATACTTGGGGACCTACTCTTCAACACATGCAACATAAAGGAGAGCAAAGTGATGTTACACAAGTTTTGGAAAATAAGAAAAAAGAAAGTGATTGAAAGAAACCATGTAAATTAGGCCCAGACCGCAAGTTCGATACATCAGGGGGTGCCGTTATTAAGGCACTACCCCCGCCATTCAACCTAACCTAACCTAGTCACTTGTCAGTAAAGTTTTTTCTTCAAAAAGTTAATATATGCAGGGGTTTTATTGTGAGAAGCAATATTTTCCCAGTAAATTTGTATTTCGGGTGGATGATGGACCTAGTTTTGCGTTCACGGTTCACTGTTTTTTTTTCGGTTATTAATTAGAGTGCAACTGTGCATGTTGTACGTTTCAAAATCAAAGGTCCGACATGAGTCACTCGATGTCATCATGATGATTGACTACAATGATCAGTAATAAATTAGTGTGACTGTGTGAAAGATACGTCACAGCGTCTGACGTCATTTCTGGTGGGTGGCTGTATTGTGCTGTGGACGGACAGGAATTGGACGAGATATCAAAAGGTAATTGGTGCAGGCGGCATCATTCAGTTATTTTCAGATTCTAAGTATGTCTCAAACTTGCACTCTTGTTTTAAACTGTAAGTATACTTTTTTATTTCTTATATAAACCTTTTAGCATAGTATAAAGATAATACAATAAAATCATAATGCTGCAAAATGCGTCTTAAAATAATATAATGAATAGCACTTCTTAGCAACCGTGGTAGTGGCAATAATGATGGAATAAGTCATAGTTACAACAATTTCATTTTTAACGCCAATTGGGCGGATTTATTTTAAAAGACGAACAATATAAGAAGTCGAAATATTCTCCAACAAAAATGCTACCACAACTAATAATAAGTAGAAGAGGGGAGATATTATTATAATGACACTACCTACTATAATAACCATATAAAATAACTTGAGTTTTGGGTCTATTATAAGTTTTAGATATGTGTGTGTGTGTGTGTGTGTGTAACTCAGTAGATGCAGTATATATTGGGCTACTTCCAAGACCTATAAAAAGAAATATACTTGGCTACTTGTATGAGTTGTATCAATAAACTGGCTGGAATTAACACTGGTAAACTGGTAACTATGATAACCGTAAACAAACAACACGAGTCTACCACCACCACTGACAGATTAAGTATGGAGAAGATAAAATACCCTTATCACCACTTCCAGAAGAGGTGTTATGTTGAATAATACACACTAATAGGCAGTCCTATGCCTTCTCACACTACACCTTGTAATACTGAAGAGCAACATATAAGCAGTAAGTGGTCATCTGTTTTTATATGAGAGGTGGAATGAAACTATATTGTTGTGTCCCTTTGTCTATCGTGTCGTATTTGTATGTATCTGGATATCTGTTGAGTAATTTGATATTTATTAGGATGGTATAAGTTTATAAGCAATCCTTCTAATTTAGTTTATTGTCAATATGCAAACATAATAGTTAATTATATATACAATACCGTCATGAAGGTTTAAGTTGGTGCTCGTATTTGGTTTCGTCACAATATAAAATTTCATGTATGCACCGCGCGCTGATGTTCTAGAAGGTTGTTAGGGTTAGGACCGAAGGTTGTTAGGGTTAGGACTGAAGGTTGTTAAGGTTAGGACCGAAGGTTGTTAGGGTTAGGACTGAAGGTTGTTAGGGTTAGGACCGAAGGTTGTTAGGGTTAGGACCGAAGGTTGTTAGGGTTAGGACCGAAGGTTGTTAGGGTTAGGACCGAAGGTTGTTAGGGTTAGGACCGAAGGTTGTTAGGGTTTAAGACCGAAGGTTGTTAAGGTTAGGACCGAAGGTTGTCAGGGTTAGGACTGAAGGTTGTTAGGGTTAGGACCGAAGGTTGTTAGGGTTAGGACCGAAGGTTGTTAGGGTTAGGACCGAAGGTTGTCAGGGTTAGGACCGAAGGTTGGTAGGGTTAGGACAGGTCTAGGTTAGGTCAAGGTTAGGTCAGGTTGGTTAGAGTGGCTGTAAAACATTTCACAAAAAAAACCAAAAAAACTTGGAGGCGCTATTGTAAATTTTTACCGGTTTACAGGTATACATAAAAAATCATCCTTTGATTGTGGTCAAGTACCGTTACTGTAATAATTTGTCTGTCCGAATTTGGGACTTTTTTCTGTTAAAAATGGAAATATTCATTAAAAAAATCATAACATAGTTATGCATGCATATATGCATATATATATATTTGAACATTCCCCTAATTACAGTAATACCATCATTATTTTTTGCAAATATGGCACTCTCTTCCAGTACAGTTGAATTATTAAATTTTTCACGAAATATCCGAAGTTAGGGTGTTTTATGGTACAGTTCAGTACTTATTGACAGAGGTGATGTGTGCGCCCCTGTTTGGTCCCAGAAGAATACTGGTACCCATTAACCCATTCTAGGTCTGATCCCATATGGCTGCCTAAATTACGGTATGGAAGGATACCATGATGAAGTATTTACCTTTAGTAAGGTCATTTGGTACCCAATTGGGTAATAAGACCATTACCAAGGCTGGTTGTAGCTCATGATCTTGTGGCGACTCGTTGGCTTGTGGACGTGTTGTTAATAAGAAAACGTGTACAGTACTGGTATAAGTCAGGCTTGGTGCTCCATTCCTTGTGTAGCCTTGCCTTGAAGGATTCAACACTTGTGGCATTAATGGTGTATTGGCTTAGGCTGTTCCAAGCATCAGTGACTCTTGCTGAGTAGAAGTTTTTCTTTGGGCCTAGCTGGTGTTGCACCTGGAGCTTGAGGTTATGTCCCCTGGTGGTAGTACACAGAGAGGGTTCAAACATAGCTCCTCCACAGTAGCTGCGCTCTCTGCTATAGTTGACCTTGTCAATGTTTTTTTAAATTTTAAACGTTTGTATCATGTCCGTTCTTTGCCTTCTGAAGTGGAGAGTAGAGAATTGAAGGCTAGCAAGCCTTTCACAGTATGGAAGATGTGACAGCCCCTCCACCAGTCTTGTAGCACGCCGTTGTACCCGCTCCAGTGAGTCTTTGTCTCTTTTCAGTTTCGGGTTCCAGACTGCTGAGGTATATTCCAGGTGGGGTCTTATCTGACTTTTATATAGGTTGAGAAAAGCTGTACTGTCCAACGCTGTGAATGTGTGCTTCAATGCTCCCAGAACTCTATTGGCCTTGTTAACTTGGGCTTGTATGTGGGAGGAGAATTTCAATAGGTGATCCACAGCTACTCCTAGGTCCTTGATTTCCTTCACTGTTTGTAGGGTGTGTGTTTGTTCTCCTGTGATGGCCATTCGGTACTGGTACTTTGGGTTTGTTGATCCCATGTGCATAAGCTTGCACTTTTCTGGGTGGAAGCGCATCTGCATTTCTTGTGCCCAGGACTGTAATTGTTCTATGTCTCTCTGCAGACTGCTTCTTTCATCAAGTGTGTCTATTTAATGGTAAATTTTAGTGTCATCCGCAAACATTGATACATAACTTTGTAAGATTTCTGGTATATCTGAGACATACTGTACATGATAAAGAGAAGCGGTCCTAACTCTAATCCTTGTGGGACTCCACTGATGACGTCTATCCATCTCGATGTCTTATCGTTTACTAACACTTGTTGTTTCCGTCCTGTGAGGAAGTTTCTGATCCATACAAGGATATTGCCTCTCATTCCCATTGCTCCAATCTTTGCCAGCAGACGCTCGTGCTGGATTGTGTCGAAGGCTTTGGCATAATCTAGGAAGATTACATCTACTGGCAGGTTATGGCTGAGCACCTCTGACCATACTTCCATTGCCTCTAGTAGATTGGTCTCAGTTAACCTTCCAGCGGTGAAACCATGCTGTTGGTCACAGAGAAGATTGTTAGCTTCTAGGTAGGCTTTAATATTTTCTGCCAAGATGCGTTCCAATACTATACAAACAACTGAGGTTAATGAGACTGGTCTATAGTTAGCCGGGTCTGATTTGTCTCCTTTCTTGTATATTGGAGTAACTGTTGCACTTTTCCATTGGTCAGGTACAGTTCCTTCGTTTAGGCTAGATTTGAAGAGAATAAACAGAGGAGTGCTTAGGATCTCGGCTAACTAGTGAAGTACTCATGGATGGATCTGGTCTGGTCCTGGTGATTTGTCTATTTTTAAGGACTGGAGTTGTTTCAGAACCCTGTTCTTGGTCAGTTTGACATTCAGTTCACTTAGGGGTACTATATTGTTGAGCATAGGGAAAGTGTTCATATCCTCTCTGGTGAACACTTTGGAGTATGTTCTATTGAGTACCTCTGCTTTCTCATCATCTTTTTCCACCAAAGAGCCAGCCTCATTACGCAGTGTAGGGATACTGACGCGAGTTTTACGCTTACTGTTCACATAGTTCCAAAAAA
This sequence comes from Petrolisthes manimaculis, assembly GCA_034508575.1. Lineage (NCBI taxonomy): Eukaryota > Metazoa > Arthropoda > Malacostraca > Decapoda > Porcellanidae > Petrolisthes > Petrolisthes manimaculis. The sequence continues at coordinate 510,396 of JAWZYT010001119.1, forward strand.
CCTTGTTATTGATTCGAGATTCTTTGGCTAACTTGGTTTCAAATTCCTTGCGAGTTTTCCTTGTGGCATGTGTTGCTATGTTGCGGGATGCTATGTAGCGTTGGTAGTCGTGTCCGTCCTTTGTATTGAGGTATCGTATCCTGGCATGATGTTTTTTCCTGACTGTCTTCAATGTCGACTCGTTCATCCATAGAGGCTTTCTGTGATTGGCAAGTGGGTTAACTTTCTTGATTGGAACAGTTTTGTCTATTGCTGCTATAATAGTCTGGTTGATATAGTCCGTCATATCCTGGACTGATAACCCGTGAAGTGCCATTTCCCAGTTAATGTCGTTGAGCAGATTCCTCATTGCTGTGTAATCTCCCTTATTGTAGTTGTACACTGTCTTTATTGGCAGTGGTTGGCAGGTTCCAAACATCACAGTAAACATTATTCCTATGTGATTGCTAGCCCCCAAGGGGTCCAGTACTGTTACCTGGTCAATCATTTCTACCTCGTTGGTGAATAGTAGGTCATCTTGGTTTGGGGTATGTCCATTTCTGTATCTCGTAGGCTGAAACACATGCTGATGTAAATAGGAGTCTCTGATACATTCCAAAAACCTTGCATGAGAACTACATGGACTTATGTTTCCTGGTAATGCTGGAGATGGATCCCAAGCTATAACTGGGTGGTTAAAGTCTCCCATGATCAGTTTGTGTGAATAGTTGCTGGAAGCTGCCCATGTTATTGTCTCATGTAGACTATCATCATACACATTAGCTAGAGTTGGGGTGCCACTTCTATATATTACTCCCAACAACATGTTATGGTTGTTCAATCCCTTCATAGTTATCCATACACAATCGGCATATGGCTCCGTGACGTCTGGGAGAATCTGCTTGGCCTGGTACGAGCTCTTGACATAAATACTAGTTCCTCTGGTGTGCAGGGTTGTGAGATCACTAGTGAATAGGTCATAACCAGCAAATCTCATTGTTTGAATATCAGGTACACAACCGAAATTGGGTTTTATCTCAGTCAGGGATATTATATCGTAGTTGTGGATCATGATAAGTGCTGATAAGAGGTCGTGCTTGCTCATGATTGAATTGTCTACATTAGTATAGTATACTTTCAGGTTCTTGGGGGAAAGTAGTAAGATCAGAGATCGACAGTCATGTCAAGCTAAGCTTATGTACCTAAATAATTTTTGTCATTTGAGAGTGTATATATGCCATTGAAGAAAAGTATTCAGAATAACATATTCTTTAATATGGTACTGTAACAGAAAAGCTGACTTCTCCATCCAAGATCCCAATCTTGCAGTCAGTACTCTTGTATTGTTAGAGAGGAGAAAGAAGAACACAGAACTATAATGTACAGTACGTACTTGAAAACAAGGCATCCAGTGTTGATAAGTTTCAGGTAAGTATCTATTGTAAATTTTTGGTGTAATGTGTTATTTTCAAGGTATAGGTCCCTCAGAGGGCCGCTCATGGGCAGCATAATATGAATTGCATTATTTGTAATGAAAAAGTAAAAATTGTTTACAAGGGAGCCAGTGAATTTTCTACAGGATAAAATAAAATAAATGTATTATCAACTGGTAAATTCTATAATGGGCTGGATAAATCACACTGGCATGATTGTCAATACAGTAATGTGAAATAAAGCCCATACTCTGGCAGACGGAAACTTTAATAGCAAACAGTTTCTGTGGAAATTTCTCTGCTTTGTCATGACCATTGAAGATGGTGGCAGTGTCTATCAAAACTGCTTTGTATCAAACTCTCCATCTGGCAGTGTGGGGTTTATTTCTTGGTAAACTCTCACTATGCACTTGGGTAATGTGTGTGAAATATTTCATGAGAAATTAAAAAGTGTATGACTGTATAAGAGGTGTTAACACAATGGAAGACAGAGTGTAAAATGAACCAACTCCCTCTAGTCTACAATGCCATATCAGTATATTGGACTGCTACACATATCAGGACACTCGGTACAGCACATAGGTTAAATGATGACTTGTAAAAATTGAGGGAGGTCTGTAAACTTAATGTATGTATGGGAAACAGTATACAGTACAGCCACGCACCAAAGTTTCTGTACCTCCTCAGTGGAAGTCAGGGTCAGAGAGAGCAGAGAGGGTAGGTAAAGGGACGGTAGCCACCACAGTGTTGTCAACTCTAGCCAAGACAGTATTCCCGAACCATGAGTTGTGAAGCTCCATTTGAAGCATTCACTGGTGGAAGGGAGCGTCGGAAAGGGGGATAAGTGGAAGGTATAGTTCTCAATCTCCACATCCTGTCTGCTTAAATATGTGCTTTATTATTTTGACAAACTTAAGAATAGTGTAGTTAGTTCTACTCTGTTATTGAAGTTATCATAATCATAATCATCATAATATTATACAGTATGTGGTTGCGCCAAAACCGTATGCCACAAGGCATTGAGTATACTTTGATATTGTTAAAGATTTATTATTCGAATAATTGTCAACCACCACATAACTTAGCATCCGATATGCTGACTGCAAGGACTACAACCAGTCTCTCCACTAATCCCACTTCCCAACATATTAGTGAATACCTGTAATGTTATTGAGGTCCAGGGGGCCTGGACAAGATATTAGACCCATATTGTAATATAAAATGTTATGTGGTGGTTGACAATTATTTGAATAATAAATCTTTAACAATATCAAAGTACAGTATACTCAATGCCTTGTGGCATACGGTTTTGGCGAATGCTTCAAATGGAGCTTCACAACTCATGGTTCGGGAATACTGTCTTGGCTAGAGTTGACAACACTGGGGGCTACCGTCCATTTACCTACCCTCTCCGCTCTCTCTGACCCTGACTTCCACTGAGGGGGTACAGAAACTTTGGTGCGTGGCTGTACATTGTATCCCGTACCATTTAAGAGGGCTTATTTATTGCTACCTTGTATAAATTGAGAGAGGTGTATGAACTACGATAAGTGTGTGTAGATGAGACTGTGTATTTGGAAGCTGTGTTTAGTGAAGGTATGTTATATTTTCAGGTGGCATGATCATCAGAGAAGACCATGTTTCGATGGGTTAAGCGGCATTTCCTCTCCAAAAAGGGGGGACCTTGTCTCGATGCCTCAGATGAGAGCGACACCAAGGTGGAGGAGGCAAAAGAGGTATGGGATCTATGTGGAAATGATAACAGTCAATGGAAGAGAAGCTGTGAGGAGCATGTAGGTGATGGTTTGTGGAACAAAAGAAACGAGGAGCTAGGAAGTGACAGTCAGAGGAAAAAGAGCAGTAAGGAGCTAGGTGGTGATGATATTAAGTGGACAAGAAGTGAAGAAGAGAAAGGAGACATAGATACTGGAGAAGTAGAGGAGAGTGGAAAGTCCAGGAGTGAGAATGACAGGACAAAGTTGGTTCATTTGAACATTTTATCCAGTGAGTCAAAGGAGAGAGAAACTGAACATCCCCTCCCTACCATCACCTCCTCTTCCTCCTCTTCCACACTCACACCTTGTTACATCCCACACAATGTTCTACAACCCTCCAGCCTGTATGGTAAAGACAGCAGGAAGGGAAGGAATGAAGGGCAGATTGTGGGAAGTATGCTTTGTCCCTCAGCTCAAAGGTGGTGTTCTAGACGTTCTTCTTCAAAGGACTTACAGTGTTCCTACTCCTCAGGAGTGTCTATCAGTGATACAGATCAGGATGTCAGTAATCCGTTCCAGTCACAAGTGCCTCTAGGGAAACCTGACAAGCCTTCAGGAGATGTTGATGATGGTACACTTTCAGATCCCAGGCATGATGTTGATGTCTTGGCAAGTACTACCATGACCTCAGTGGTATTTAATGATCTACTTTTAGATCCAAGTACCAAGACCCAACAACAGGATGGAAGTACAGGTAATTTGTTGCTGATCCCTCAAAGTGTTGCCAACAGCAAGGGAAACAACTGGAAAAAGAAGTGCAATGTGTCCATAGTCCCTGAAGGTAATAATAATAATAATGGTAGCATTGAGAAACACAGCAACACCAACAGTGCCTTATTTACTTCAGATAAGGGAAGTGAAAAGGATTCTCAGGACATTTTTTCACATACTACTTGTATCTTGGATGTGAGTATTGAAAATGAATTTCAAGATAAATTGTCTCTAAAGAAAACTAATCCTCATCCTTTGCATTCTGATTTGTTGGAACAAGTTGTGTTATCAGAGCAACTGAGTAAACACACTGATAAAAATCTATGCCCGTTATCTGATATTAACAGTGAATATATAAATAACAGTGAGCAAGCAGTAGATAAAGGGATTCCTGACACTCTGTTATCATCTAATTGGTCACCCATTACTGGTTATCAGAATGATCTTGAACCTGATGTACAGGAAAATAGCCGTGAAATAAAGGGAGATTGTAGTACTCTCCAGCCTACCATATGCCTCACAAATAAAGCAGAGAAAAATGCTGACATTAATATAACCTGTAGTCCTCTCCAGCCTGCAACATACATTGTAGATGAAGCAGAAACTTTTTGTGACACGTGTCTTGGTAACGCAGGGAAGGAGCCAGCAGAGGAAGATGGTACTTTGTCTAAAATAGTACAAGGTGCTGGGCAAACAGCGCTTGAAAAACAGTGTGTAGATTATACATCCAAGGCACAGGCTGAGGATGGTGTGGTAAGATATAAGACAAAAGAAAATGAATTAGATCAGAGACAGAGAGAGCAAAATGTATTAACAGGGGAAGAGATGAAAAAAACAGTAAAAGAGAATGTATCATTAGTACAATTAAAGGAGGATGTAACAGCACAGGAATATATACAAAAAGATATATCAGAAGTAATGATAAAGGAGGTTATATCACAGGAAGAGGTAAAGGAGCATATATCACAAGAATGGATAAAGGAGAATAAATCACAGAAACAGATAAAGCAGGATATAGCAACAAAGGCTTGTAAAGAGAAGTTATCACAAGAACAGATAAAGGGGAATATACTGCAGGAACAAGTAATGGAAGATGTATCACAAGTAAATAGAGTTGGTGTGTCAAATGAACCGAAAGAGATAAAGCTTGAAGAGGAGAAACGACAGGACACTGTAAACCAAGAACGTGTAGAAAATAACCATCGAGGAGAGTTGGCAAGTGCTTCATTAGTCATATCACCAAAACTGGAATGGGAGGAAGAGCCAAGAGGTAAAGAGAAGGATTCAGCAAGCCCAGATGGCAAAATGAAAAATGAGAGTCCATGGAATGAGAATGACAAATCAGACTCAGATGTAGGCGGTTCAATAAGTGGCACAAACAACAGTGAAAGTGACCAGTTGAACCAGAAACCAGACAATTGTTCTGCAGTAAGTGGCTTGGCAGAGGGGAAAGCTACTGCAAGTGCCTATCCTAGCACCACCACTTTACACTGCTGTTATCCGCCTGCCTACCTGCCACCTGCATGCCTGTACGATCAGCCAGGGAAGCTGTGCTCAGTACTGGGCGAGCACTTCATTATGACTGAAGTGGATGCAATGCCACTTCTGGTCAGCATGAAGTTGGAAACAACCCTGATGGGACCGTTTGGTGTGGCATTTGTGTGGGTCAATGGTAAACCAGTGTCACTGGACCAATTTCCAGAGGGAACCAATGTGCACTTTGATGCCATCTTCCTCTCCAACAATACTGCTAAATATGTCACTGTGGTGATCTGGCTGGGATCAAAGCCCATCTACACTACTGAGCCATACTATAACTCTTATGTTATTGTGGATGAATTGGAGGACTTGAATGTTCAGTTTATTTCTTTTAGCAAGGGAACTGGAGTGGTCAAAGGAGTAATAAGTGGAGTAACTCGATTTTTTACCTTCCCAAAGTCTGTTATTTTCATTAATGGACGAGAAATGGTTGATGCAAAAGAGATTGCAAGGTTTGCAGACCCTGAATATGGCCAGTTGTATGGAAATGTTCGCATATTTGTGACTGCTGGTGCTGTAGGTGATACCACTCATGAATTTGTGTGTACCTGTTTGTGGTCTGGAGTCAAACCGCAAAAAAATTGTTTTGTATCTGATAGAGATTACCGGTTTTTGTTGTACAAAAAGTCAGGTACTTACTCTGTGGGTAAAGAACAGTTCACTATGCATTGTGATGCACAAACTGAACTTCTTGTTGATAAAGATGGGTATAAACTTGAGTACGAATCTGAATATGGAAAAATTATTTTTCCTCTCTCGACAGAGTCCTTATTCCATGGTAACAAACAAGCAGCAGTAGCAACTGGCAGTGTTGGTGGACAGGTGACTGCTCATATAAGGTGGAGGATCAGTAAAAAGAAAAAGGAGGTCTGGAGTGTTGTGATGATCCAACTGCCAGAGAGTCTTGTGGCAACACATGTAGCTACTCCTGCCAATTGCTGCTTTCACAAAATTGCTTTATCTTCAGTTAAGGTCTTTCCAGGTCACCTTTGCAGCACCACCACCACACCCAGCAAACCATGTGTTATTGATGATCCTGTCATAGAAAGAGAAACAGATCAATACAATGTCCCTATGCAAAGTGTCAAGGAAGGAAACCCAGAGCATCACAGTGCAATTCAGACTGATTCTACACATTCCATGGAGGTCAGTGAACAAGGATGGAAGAAGCAAAACCCAGACTTCACTTTTATGGAATCAAGAGAAGCAAGTTCAGGCTCCCACCAAAATAATTCCCCTGATGATGGTGAAAACATGGATAATACAGTGTTGAGTGTTGACCAAACTGATATGAGTTCACCATCACTTGACTCCTCACAAGACACCACCACTGCTCGACGGAAAAGAAAAAGAACTAGAGGAAGAAAAAAAAATGCAAAAAAAACTCGACAGTTTTACAGGAATTGGAGTGGAAGACTATTTTGGGATAGCTCTGACAGTTTCTTCAAGATTGCAACAATAATTAACAATTCAGTCGTACATTTAACCATGGGAGATAGAGTAATATATGTCAACAATGGGAAAACATGTGAAGCAGAGATGTGTGATATTGATATTCCTGTCCATTTTGATGCACATTTAATGAAAGAAATTATGCACTGTATTTTTGTTGCAGTATGGAAAGGAGACAAGCCACACATGACCTACAATGTCAGTAACACCTGTAGGCATTACTATGATGTTCCAGGAATATATCAAGGCCCATGCAGTGGTGATCTGCTAGAGTTTGAAGTATCCTTGGCTGGTGAGAGGAAAACCATCAGGACTGAATATTGCAACATGTGTTTCTTCACAAAGGATGGGGAGCACTGTGCCTCCATACCTCTTTTTTCCAGGGTCTCCCTCCACCTCATGGAAGACTTTAGTTGTCTAACTCATCCCTGGAGAACTCGTCTTGTGATTATTGAAGGCCAGAAGAGTGAAGTGGCAAAGGTAAACCAAGATGTACCCAAGTTAGAGGACGAGGCCAGGAGAGTGGAGACAGGTCAGTTGGATGTATCTGATGATGGTAGCGTTTCATTTACAACCTCTGGTAAAGCCAGTAATTTTTGTAGTTCTGTTAAAAGCCTGAAATCCCGTTATTATAAGAACTGCTATGGAACGCTGTATTGGAATAATGATGTGGAGCTATTCTATATCTCGAGCACAATAGACAGCATACTTCTTGATTTGAAAGTAGGAAATAATGCAGTTTATATTGAAAGTGGAAGGCTAATTCTCTTAAATAAAAACAGTGAACCCGAACCTGTTCAGTTCGATGTATGTGCTGTAACTAATACATCAGTGAGAATTGTGGTAATATGGAAGGGAATCAAGCCCCGAATGTCCTACAGTAGAGCTAAAACCAACATCTACTATTATGATGTCCCTGGGGTGTACCAAGGACTGAAGGACGACCTACTAGAGTTTGACATAACTTTGGACAATGGAGAGAAAAAAACTGTGAGGACCACATGTAGCCGTATGGTGTACACTGAGAAGGGACGAATTTGCTCCACCATTCCCACTGGGTCGCCTGTTTGTCTCCATCTGAAGGAGAGTTTTGGTGTTGATGGTGATATGGAGTGGGATGCACTTCTAGTGGTGGTTGGGAGCATAAACACTTCCTTACCTGCCACTGTGACCCACCAGGCTGCTTCTGCTGGTGTACCGGTATCTAAAAAAACTCCAAGATTATATAGGAACTGTCTTGGGTTGTTGAGGTGGCAAAGTGGCCTAAATATTTATAGGATTGACACCTTGTCTGGTGGAGCTCCACTCAGCATACACCTTGACCAAAAAACTTGGATCATTAAGAATAATGTGGCTGTTGAATTAAAAGAAGGCACTGAAAACTTAACAGTAAAATTTGATATTTACATACAAGACAACCCCAGTAATATTTATCATCCATGTGTCCTCTGGGTTGGAGAGAAGCCAAAGGAAGCTCGAAAGAATCACCTGATGTATTATTTTGATATACCAGGTATTTTCAGAGGCTTTGAGGGAAAATTGATGAACTTTGATGTATGTATAAAAGGTGAAGATTTTTCCATCAAGACCTCCCCTAGTAAACATATCTATACTCCAGAAGGTCATCTTATGGAGTCAATCCCTGAATGTGCTCATGTGCTGCTTCACTTGCAACAAAATACCACTATGACTATTGATGCATCTTGGGGAGTGCGGGTAATTGTTGTGCAACCAATACCAACAGAAGACAAAGACGAGATGGAAGGAACTACCCTGCAAAAGGTGTATCTGGTGCTTCAAGGAAAGACTGAAATGGCTGGTGGTAAGTACACATTCAGATATCAGTATGATGGCATTGAGAACACCATTCTTATGCCACTGGACATTGCCATGGACAGTCCCCCACTTCTTCCTCCGGCACTGCCATCATCATCATCATCATCATCATCATCGCAGGTGAGGGACTTCAACCTAATAGTACACTGCGGCCACAACAACACCATGCCTGTGTGTGGATGGTTTGAGAAAAGGAGTCGACCACTGTACGCAGAGCACTTCCAGACACTGATTGACTTTGACTTCAGAAAGAAGCTACTGACCTTATGTAGTCTGAGTGGAAAGCAGACCCACTTTGAAATGGCCACCCAGTACCTAGTGAAGGGAAAGACAAGGCACCTGGTGGAGGAAAGCCTCAGTAATTCCCCATTCATTCATGCTGTCATAGAGGAAGTCGAGCTTCATAACATTGGAGGCCTTGTGATAAACAAGAGAGTTATTTTTCTCACAAGCAACAGTCGCCTCTGCCAAGCTGCTCTCTTATTCCTCTGTCTCTCTCATGTGGACAATGAAAATGAATTCCTAAGCAGTCACCCTGATACACATAACAGTAGTATTCAACTCGATAACAGGGACCATAATGAGGCCATATTAGCCATTGAAAGAAAATCTGTCTCCAATATAGAGAAGAATCTGGCAGCTCCTGTGGATGCAGCTGAAGAAACCCCAGCTGCCAAGAAGCAAAACCAGATAGGAAGTGTGAGCATGCCAGAACTCTCAGAAAGTGTGTACACAGATGGAAGAAATGTTTCACACACTGATTCAGAAGATAGTGGAGAATTAGGAATGACTGGGCAAGAGAACAGAAGTGGACTGGGCATGAAGAAATTCATAGGAGACCCGAGTCAACCCACGGACAGAAAGTGGTTGTGTCGGGAGGCTTTGACACTCCTCCTGACAAGTGGGTCATCGCTCAAGGAATTGACCAGAAAGCACAGCGATTTGTACGCAGTGTTAGTCGGCCAGTTTAGAGATACCTATGAGGGAGTTTCACTGTTCCACTGTGAGCACATATCCCAGACTATAGTCCTTCCTTTGGGTATACCCCAATATGACTGGAGGAAGCCAAATGAGGGAAAGAAGGAGAAAGAGGAGTGGAACACATATTTCCTTCTCGCCAGAATTGACCTCATTGGAAGCAAAATTACCTACCAGCCATACTTTTTGTGGCCTAAAGGAGGGAAATGTACACCATACATTATCACTGCCCAGCAACCATTCCTGGTGGACACAAAGAATCAAGTGTTGGGCATTAAAGATGAGACAAGTGGCAGCTCAGCAAACTACATTTACAGTTATGATGTTGCATTTTCACTGAGGAATAGAAAGAGTATGAGGAAATTTCTGGATAGCCTTACAACATCCTTTTATGCAGTTGTAGAAGATGATTCTCCCATTAACATTAAGGGAAATTTGATACAGGGGCAGATTATCCTCCTCACCTCAAGCTACAATATAGCTTTGGCTTGTATCAGTACTTTGGTGGGTAATTATACAAAGTTTTTGCATCAAAAGATAAATTCTCCTACACAAAGAGAAAAAGTTACTTCCTTACAACAACAGGAAAAGAGTGACATTCCCTCACAACAGAAGAAAAGAGTTACTTCCTTAGACCAAGAGGAAAACACTGATATTCCCACACAACAGAAGGAATTGGAAACCTGCTTAATACAGAATATAGAAACACAAACACTCATACAAGAGCATGAAATAATTGCTAAGCAAGTACAAGCGAAGGAAAACCCTGTCAGTTGTGCTACTGTTATCAGGAAAGACAACCCTGACAATTGTGGTACAGTAGTCCCTATTAAAGATAGTGGAAGCAAAGAAAACCAGGAATGGTTGTGTAAAGAAACCCTTAGGCAATGCCGAGCCAGCCAATCTATGGAGGGTCTGACCAGTAAACACAGTGCTGCCTTCCCTGTTCTACTTGGTCAGCTGGAGAACGGAGGTGGCTCATGGTTGTTCCACTGTGACCAGCTGCCTCACCCCTTGTCTATCCCTCCTGATGTTTCGCATAATAGCTGGAGGCAGTCCAGGAGGAATGGGAAGACCTGCTTGTTAACTAAGAGGGAATACGAGAATGGACAAAACATCTATCAGCCATTTTTCTTGTGGCCAGGAGAGAAGTGTGATCCTTATATCATCAAGGCTCAATGTCCACCAGTGATAGATACAATGTTCCAGGTGATGACTCTTCAAGACGAAGCAAGTGGTAGGTTAAAATATGGTATATATAATTATGATGTTGCCTGTACACGGAAAGGAAAGACATGTTTGAATGAATTCTTTAGTCATATTAAAATAACCAAGACCCCATTTTATGTAGTTGTTGAAGATATGTTACCTCTCAATATTCATACATATAGGATAGAAGCAGAAATTCTCTTCCTCACCTCAAGCTATACTGTTGCCCTGGGTTGCATCAGTGCTCTAGTGGGTAATAATACTGATCTTTCACAAATAGTAAGAAATATTTCCACACCTCAGGAAGAAGAAAAATTGACTCTTGTACATCAAGGAGAGAAAGATGTTCCCTCTTTACAACAAAAAGATCCTCCCACTGTAAATACAGAAAAAGGGATCATGAGTTTGAAACAAGTAGAAAAAGTACACCAACAAGAGGAGATACAAACACATGACAAGGAGTCCACTATTACACAGCAGGAGAAACCAGTGACTCATGCATTTGATGAAGTCACACCCAATCATGTACTTGAGGAAGCTGTAACACCCAGTCATATATGTAAGCAAACTATTACAACCAGTCATGTGTGCAAGGAAGGAATCACACCCATTCATATACATGAGGACAAAGTCACAGTTAGTGATGTATGCAAGGAAACAATCAGACCCAGTCATATGTTCGAGGAAAGAGTCATAACACCAGATTATATGTACCAGGTGATAATGACATACAAGAATTCACAAAGAGAAGTAGATGGGTGCCCAAGAGGTCAGACTTTCTATGTTGTTGCTTCACAGTTTTCTGATGTTGCCTCACAGTTCACTTCAGAGTTTGCCACTAAATATGATCATTGTTATGGCTTCCTGAAGCCATACAGTGATGAGTTTTCTCTAATTGAATGCATCTCCGGCAAGAGAAGGGTTCTGTGTTGTTGGTCACATATTTTCTTTAACAGTAAAAATCTCAGTTTCAATAGCTTTTTCCAAAGCAGTCAGAAAGTTCTGTTATCTGTCATTATATTGCCATTATTAAAACCTATGCCATTGAGTAATGGTATTGTGATTGATGCTATGGGTGTGTTAGCATGGTATGGTAACTCCATCAAGTTGGTGATGGTTCATGAGTGTGACATCCATCAGGCAGTATTGATGCCAGTCAGCAGCGAGCAGTTAACACCAAAGATGAAAGAGCAGAGGGAAAATAACCAGATGACAGTAGAAACAAGAAGGACTGATTATTTTATGTTGTGCCAGGCTGGGAGCACCTTCTCTGGCTTCCAACAGCAGGTGTTGCTGGCCAGTGGCCTGAAGAGGATGTCTGTATGTATCAAGTTTTTTGTTGATGACTGGGTTATTTGTGCTGACATGCAAGATGAGCTGGTCAGGTGTAAGATAAGTGATATTTACATAAGTGGGAAGCCATGCATTTGTATGGAGGATCTGCTGGTGATAAGAAATGACCTCCAGCTTATTGTTATTATCCACACTCCAGCCATAAAACTCTATGGGAAAACTGCTACCATGAAAGCTTTGATTGGATTCACTGACTCAGAAGACCTATTGCCTTGCATTCACATTTGTAGTGAACACAGGGATGGTATCTTACTGCACGATACACCAGCTGAATCAACGACCGGTAACAGAAACATGTATAGAGATGAGTTAGCAGTTGTCAGAGAGACATTTAGTTACATACAGATAGTGTGGGAGCAGACCGATGCACGTCATGATTACCTCAGACGGACTCTCCTTGGCATTATGAAACCATCATTGTTGATACCAGAGATGATGAAAACTAGAGACCACACTGAGTGCAATGGAGTTGTCACTAGTGGCAGTGAAGAGAGTGGCCAAGTGAAAATACTACTAAGGTGCCAGGACCCCGTGCAGAACATCTCGGCACACCTCTCCTTGCTTTTTGGACTGCCAGCCAACAAGAACTTGAAGACCATTGTGGGCCAGTCAGTCACAGTGGTCCTGGGGTCCTTCACACCAGAGGGAGGAGATCAAACTTGGAGAGTGGTATTTGGTTGGATACATTCAGATCTTGTGTCTTACTGGGTGACACAGATGATTGATAATGAAGGGGCATCTGTGTACCACAAGCAGTGTTGCCCCAAAGCACTTCTCATCCAGCATTTTGAACGTGTATACAATAAAGCAAAGTTTAGAATAATAACTGGAGTAAAGGTTTATGAGGGTGGTGAGGATGATATTTTTTCATGTACGGATGGCATAGAGAGCATGATGATAAGTTGCAAGAAGGACAGTGTTTTAGACCATGGTGTAAAGAAAACCAAGGCTTGGAGCATCCTAGTGAATACCTCACTAAACGAAGAAGTTCCCATCAGTAGAGGAATGGATGGGTGGAATAGCTGCAAAAATGTGAATATGGTAGACAATGGTGATAAAGATGAGGATTTCAAGAATATAAAAGTGGATGAATTACCAACACATGACCAACAGGGAAGGACCAAGCAAGGCATTGGAGCATGGAGAGGAACCACACAAAATCTGAAAGTCCAAGTTTGCAAGACTCACGGATGTCGCATTGTAGACGGAATTTTTACTTCTGTATCAAAAGTGAGTTCACCATGCAGGACTTCCTTCTTAGAAACGTCATCACCACCAGAGAACCAGCAGCCTGAGGCAGTAGATCCACAGTTACAGCCCCTATCAACTCAGACATGGTCGTGTATAAACTCGAGCCATATTGACCATGTTGGGGAGGATCAGCTGGTGGTAAGAGACTCAAACAAGACTGTGTTGATAAAGCGATCTGTGCTGTACAGTGGCACATCCAAGGTAGGAGATAGACCACTGAATGATATGCTGACTGTGGGATGTCAGGAAGAAGTCAGGGTGAGGGGGTTGGTTTTGCCTGTCACATCACCCATCACCAACATTAATAATGACCTTAATATTACTCATATGGCAGCTGTGGCTTGGCTTATACCAGAGGCAAGTAAAGGCACAAAAAGCAATGTGAATGATGATGAAGCATGTATGGTGGATGGGATAGTTATAGAAAAGAGTAAGAAATACACAGATAACAGTCCGAATGACTCCACCCCTGTTGTCCTGCAGACTGATGATAATGACGATGAGAGTGAAGAGGACACCAATGAAGTTTACATGGGAAACAGTTGTGGTGTTCATGGATTGGATGGTAATGGTAGTGGAGGTGGTGGTGGCCTTGGAAGTAACCTTGACAGTATTGTTGGTGGTATATCTGCTCCTGTTTGTACTCTGTCTCCATATTCAGGAATTAGCAGAGATATTGAATCTCTTTCCAATGAATATGCCATTCTCAATTATCAATACACATACAGAACAGGTAGAAATTCAGAGATACATGCCACAAATGATGAATTCTGTTCTGTAAACACTCTTAAAGCTAAGGAAATGATAGGGAAACAAATAAATGACAAGGGAACAACAAGTGGTGATGCAGTTATCAATAAAGAGTCAGACAATGCCACTTATGCCAAAAATGATAGTAAGGTAGAAGAAACCTTGTTGAGTGAGAGTAAAAGTAACCTCGACTGCAGTGCTAATATCAGTGGTGATAAAAAGAAAGTAGCATTTGTTTTAAAGCCTGAACTTGATAATGATTTTGGAATTGGCAAATCAGGTGTTGGTGTGTGTGGCAAAGATGGTGGTAGTGTCAGTAGCAAACAAGAGAGTGCAAATGGTGGTGTCACTGTAAACAAAGAACCATTATTAGGAGTAAAGACAAGACAGACCCTGGAGAAAAACTTAGTGCAGTCAGAGAATGAAGAACGGGTCCATGTTCCTAATATTTTAGATTGTTATAAAGAAAACAGAGCACGGTATGCAAAATACATAAGTGAGATGAATGTCACTGTCGTTATTGAGTCATTAAGGAAAAACTATGAACAGTTGGTGTTAGCAAAGAAACAGGTACTATATGTGGTGTCTGGCACTGGTCCAAAATGCATCATTCCTTGTTTCCTCAAGACCTGGGACAACACATACGGGATCCTCAGGAGTAATGTTGGATACACCATGTTCAAGAGGCAACACATCTATGAAAGTTCTTCACAGACTATGGCAAAGTTATCTCTAAAATACTTGGATGCCTTAATCCTTATGCTGGAAGAGCCAAAAACTGTTTTGGGTTACACTGTGAATAGTATTGGCTTATTGGTTGGTGTATCTAATAACAGAATTATGATAACTGATCCACTGGGGTTTCTCACAAGGACCTTAAATGTGTACACAGAAGATTGGATGCTGGAATGCTCAGTGTTACAAATACACAAAAGTAGAAATTTCTCACTGATCAAGCTTTGTGATCAATCACCATTCATGGATGAAGAAGAGCTGGAATTAAAAACACAACTAACACTCAGGAAAATGAACATCAAAGTGCCCCTTCAAATAGAAAATAGGAAATGCAGTTGTGTAATTATTGAAAGAGACTTCCTAGTGCTAAAGTCAAGTGGCATGATGGTGCTTGCTCTGAAAAAGGACTTTTACAAAGGTGATGAGATACCACATCCAATGTACTGGCGTGGATGCCAAATGAAGCAACTTAATGCAGTGTCTGTTTTCTCAGTAATGTTGACCCAGCCAGTAACCATTGAGAATTGTAAAATAAGTCACTTTGCAGTTCTGTTGTACTTAGGGATGAGGCCAGCAGCAGCCGATACCATCCTGGCCAAGTGGAAGGAAAGTAAGGTGGACAAAAATATGAGACTACATGTTGAGGGCAGAGAAAGTTTAAAGATCATAAATCTCCAGTTTAGGTTCGACAGTTCAGTTCCATCCAGTACAGAAATGAAAGTAAGTGACTTGGGAAGTTGTAAATTGATGGTGGGCAAATCATCACAGGCAACCATTGTTACTAACACATTTTCAGCATCAAAGGGAGTAAATTATAATACAACATCAACTGGTGATGCCAGAACAACAGGTTGCAGTAATACACCTTCAGTATCACAGGCCAAAAATGCAGCTCCTAAGCCACAAGTACAAAATATAGAAATTACAGTGAAAGTACCTCATCCTCGTAATATTGAAAACTTTGTGTGCCGTTGTGTGCTTGTCAAAAGGAAGTTGGCAATACTGATGGCAAAGGAAATGGTGATATTGGCACTGCAGAAGGACTTCTACAGGGACAATAAAAAGATTTCACCATGTTGTCCCCTGGAGGAGCTGCTTGAAAACATGCCTGGGACAGGAGTATCGGTAGTGGCAGCACTCATTGCAAAGCCAGTGATGGTGGAGAAGCACAAAATAACTCACTTGGCATTGGTGGCATATATTGGCAAGAAACCTACCACCACCGACGAGATCATAGATAAATGGAAGGAGAAGAACAGAATGGTAAGATGTATATCGGTGAATGTGGAGAGCATATGTGGTCGCCCACCAAAGGTCATCATCTTCACTCTCAGTTTAGAGGGTCATGATATACCATCTTCAAAACCAGCAGGCGTGTCAGTCCGTCAACAGCAACCAAAAGTACCGGTACAAATAGCAGAGAAGCAAATACAGTACAAAATGGTCTCCAAATCTCTGCAAACTTGTGGAAAGGCTGCTGAAAAATCTCAGCTGCCCACTGCTATTTATGTGAATGTAATGACGTATAACTGGGGCAAAATGCTAGACACCAACTGTGCCAAAATTTTGCAGCTCAAAAAGACTTGTGGTTTCTTAGAGGTGATGCATGAGAAACTGGTGGGAGGGAAAGCTGTTATTCACTTCAATCAAGAGACCCTATACATCAACAAGGAGCGCCCAAACATGAATTACTCAGTTAATTTCATCCTATCTGAATATAAAGACAAATATATAGGATGCCTGGCTCGTTCATGTATCTCTAAAGGGGAGAATACCGGAACACTCATAATGGGTGTGAAAACTCATTTCATAGCCAAGTTAGTGTGGTATGGAGACCGACCATCTACTGAAGAACTGAAGATAAAAGAAACTACTACTACTGCTGCTGCTGCTGCAACAACAACCACTGTGGCCACTGCCCAACCAGTTACAGTTACCCCATCTCCCGTACATAAACCCAAGGGGGATGCTAGGCCAGGGAAGAGTGCAGTTGGTACAATCCAGGTTAGTCGGGTAAAGTCACACATTTTCATATTAGCTATCGTGTATTCAATTCCTTCTCAATCAACATTTTTTGTGGATCACTGGTAAGAGCATCATCACTCATGACTAAATATCAAGGATATACATGTTTGAATGACTGGGTCATGTTAATGGGGACTTTGTTGTATGTTAAAAGATTGGAATGTTATCAAACTTTTTGTCCTGAATATACAGTGAAGATATACCATACTGTTCTGTGTACATTCGACCCATGATTTAATGGACTCCCATTTAACATATTTCGGATTTAACGGACACATTTTGCTTCCAGACAATCGTAGCGAATTAGACAGAAAGTCCATTACTTGAAAATTTTGTAGATATTAGGTGGCAGTGTGGCGTTCCCACCCAACACGCAAGTATCCTGTTCAGAAAACGGTCAGGTGTGAATGGGCTCACAGCATCAGTGACAGTCAGATGTTCAGTCAGTCAGCTGATATTTTTTTTTTTTAATATTTAATACAAACTAAAAAAAAGGTGTGTACTGTATGAGTAAAAACTCAAGGACTATTGGTGAAAACTGAACAATATTAGTCCTATATGTGCTGTTAGCCACCCACCACCCTTCCTACCCTCAATCATGCTTAAGCCTAACCCTTTTAGAGTGAAAAAACTCTCAATGGACATTGTCCTTATTTGTAACATGAGTTTTGAATTACTGTACTGTATTTTGTATGTACATTTGGCCTCAGGAATTTGTGCACACATTCTAGGCTTCAAGGTTCACAACACAGAGAAAATATAAATCTATGTTACTGCAACACAACACAATAATAGATTTGTTATTTTGCAATCACCGCATCACTGTACTGTAGTACTTTCACAATATTGACCTTGCTTAATGATGAGCCTGTGTACGAATTCCTGAGGCCAACTATACAGTACTGTACAGTATTTATTCCAGTTTATCCCCTAGATCACATCAATTTTCCTGTAACAGACAAGGATATTTTGTCCATTAAATCGAGGGTTGAGTGTATTTTTATTATATCTAAGGCCTACTGTAGCATTATGTCTTGTCAACCACCACAGTACACCACCAAGAGGTCCAGCCCGGCACCAAACAAGTCTGGGGAGAAGAAAGCAGCTGTCTACCCGTTATCAACCAAACATGAAAGAAATGCCAGAAAGCCAGCTCAGGCTTCACTAGGTGGCAGGGTAGGTGTAAGGTGAATCTCTTATCCCTGGGTGGAAAAGTAAGAGAATTTTCTGTTTAGACAAATTAGAAGAAAACTTATTCCTTCATAGTAAAGTTAGGAGGAATCAGTAGCCCTCTAGTGGATATTGCACACACTAGGACTCCCCAGAAAAAAAAAAAAATGCTTGTCTTAAAAATGAATAATTACTTTTGAATATCAATTACTACTTTCCTTTCAACAAGACAAATTGTATTACAGAGCACAATGCTATGCCTTGATATTACGAGTATACTATAAGTACAGTAAGCATATTGGTTCAAAAGAGTATTTTCTTGAGGCATTTACAGTATCAAGGTATTAGTATGAACCTTTAATGTAGTACTGCTATCATGTGTGATCACCACAGGGTAGTAGGACTGTGCATCACATAACATATACTGTACATTTAAACCTCGATTTAATGGACCCCGATGCAACGGACACAATCTGCTGGAGTTTTTTTTTATTAATTTGTCTGAATTTTGGTTTCTCTTTATTTTTTCTCCATTATATTTTTACATTATACAGTAGGTACATTATTTACACATCATTACATACCTATTTATATATATATACAGTTGACTCGAATAAATCTGAGGAGTTCTTATACAAAACGAGCGAAATTATAATGAACATGTCAAGAAATTATATCACTCATCTGTGAAGCGTGGGTGTGTTCCCTCCACTTCTCCCACGCTCCTTCCCCCCCTACCCTCAGTCTCCATTCACCCTAGCCCAAGGTCAAGGGAATTATAGGCCTAGCCTGCCTTGTCACTCGCTCGATTTTAGTAATTACGAGTTAACCACCAGCTTCAACACTCAGTCATGCCAGGTGGTGCATTTACAAAACGGAAGGTCATATCCTTCGATATCAAGAAGGAAGGTTTTTCTCGGACAGAGAAAGGAGAAGGATACACCAGAGTGTGTGGTTGATAAAAGTAAACAAACGATATCACGCGCTATCTCCCCTCTTCCCCCTACCACCTCTACCACCACGGATGTCGCCGACTCATTTCAGTCACATGAGTCGTTTGCGAAAACCTTAATACAAATTATTATATGCATTTAATATGCTTAATATTAATTGTAATACTGTATTTACATTTGTAAAGTAACTACAGTACACTTCTCTTCACTTTTAACACTCGTCACTCCCTCCTCACTCTGCATTACTCAAAATTGCGTTATTCAAGAGTCAACTGTATCTATATTTTGTGTTAATTTTTCTACATACTGTACGTTTTTTTTTTTTTTTTTTTTTTTTTTCTTTTCTTTTCTTAAATTTCATACCCCACCTAAAAATTTGTCGCTGTAACGGACTATTGGCTTTAACGGACACCCTCTCCCCTATTAGTCCATTAAATTGAGGTTTAACTGTAATTCTGCCACAGGGTAGTAGGGGTGTGAATCTCATAATACAGTACCCTACCTTTCCTCCATTACAGTGTAGAACAAAGATACTTTACATCAAACTTTCCCTAATATCCATTACAGGGCAGTTTGAGAATGGGTCAGGTGGAGGAGGTGCACTCCAGGATGGGTCGTCTTCGGCTGGACGATGGAGTGTTGCTTTACTTCTCCCGGGAAAGGTGCTTCCTCTATGGCTTATGTCTCAACAAGGTGGAGCTTGACCATGTCCTCTCCATTGGTTAGTACCTATAGGTTTGCTGATTTTTTCAAGTGAAAACATAGAATGTGGGAGAAAGTGAGAAGGGAAGGTTGAATGTAATAGAGATGAGATATCTGAGGAGCATGTTTGGTATGACTCGAATGGACAGAGTCAGGAATGAGGAAGTGAGAAGGACAGGTGTCTTGAGAGTTAGCAGGCCATGTAGAACAGAGTGTTAAGATGGTTTGGACATTTAGAGAAAATGAAAGAAAATAGAATAGGAAAGAGGATAGGGGGCTCAGAAGTGGGAGGTGTAAAGAGGAGAGGAAGGCCACAGAGGATATGGATGAACACTGAAAGGAGTTCTGAGTGGAAGAGGTATATCTGTGGAGCAAGGCAGAGTGATTGCACATGACAGAAATGAGTGGAGGATGGTGGTGAATGTTTGAAGAGTGGAGGACGCTTCATGGTCCTTGGGGGAGGGGTCTGCATCGAGAGTGGCCCATGGACCGACTGTAGTAAAGTGGCAGGGGTAAACCAGCATTTGCTGTCGGGCCTTGCTATGGATGCAAACATAGCTGTATCCCTTGTAGGTTGTGCTGTGGGGGTTGCTCCCTCCTCCAACGGGGATTGAGTTATGGAGTGGGGGGAGGGGGAGTTCTATGTTTGGGCAATTGCATTTATTAAGGTGTGTGATGAAGGCCTGATATATTTATGTATGTACTCTTGTGTTATATTAAAGGTGTGTGATGAAGGCCTGATATATTTATGTATGTACTCTTGTGTTATATTACCCACCTAATATTGCCAATCTTCCCTTCTTCTCAACTATAAATTGTGGGAGTTTATTTAATCAAAAGTCAAAACAATGTTAGTGTGGGGATAAAAGGTCTCACTGCCTTGCATACATGGACTGGAAGAAAAATAGGCATTGATGGATGGGTAACGCAGGAGAGACAACTGTACTGTGCTGTGATTAATCCTTTTCTTAGATAGTGTCCTTTTTCAACTTTCTTTATCATTAACTAAGAAGTCACTGGCATTTGAGGAGTTAAAGAATAGGCCTACCATATCTTTTGCTCCAGTTAAAATAAATGATGGGTTCAAACAGAGTGCCCCACATCCCTCAGCACCCTTTAAATAGAGAGAGCTGAGGAGGGGGAGAATAGAAGAGATTTGTGAATGGAAACCAGAGATGTAAAATAGAAAATGAAGATGATAATGGATGATGATATAAACAATTAAAGAAAAATAAAGAAAAAAATATTCACTACCTCCTCACCCTCAGGTATCAAAGCGGAATATGAGTTGAGCGAGATGAGTCGTGTGCAGGACATAAAGGGTGTATGGGTGGGAGAGTCTGCCCCTCTTGACCCACACCACCTGTCTGCCACCCTAGAGAACTGGTGCTGTACCCACAATGTACCAGTGGCCACCAAGGCTATGCTGGTAAGTATTGTTTTTTTTCTGTATTGGGAAGGAATATATGTATAAGTCCATTTAGTGTCTCCACTTGTGAAATAAATGGTGAAAGAGATCTAAAATCGTATCCAGTTTCACGAGATACCTAGACACATCGAGTTTGAAGGAGCTTGAACTATGGTAAGGAGGATAAAGTGGATATGTACTGTATATGTAAGCCTTTGAGTATCGGTTAGTTCATTACAGTATGAAGTTGGTGAAAAGGGGTATTCCTGTTTTTATATCAGGGACAATGAGTGACTCTGATCTGCCTCTGTCTTGTATGTTAACCTGAATCCTGTTTTATTTATAGTCACAATCAAATGGTCAGTATCAGGTGAATGAAAGTGAACCATTTGAGTGAATCCTATAAACCAATATTACCGAGACGAGCAGCTGAAATTTTACACAATATATCGAGGTCATTTTATTGTTGTTCCCTCACAGTTGAAGGAGGCAGGATGGTTGTCCCCAGATCTCCAGCCATTGGCAGACACCAGCCAGGACAAGGAAGTGATTGACCTGTGTTGAAAGCAGAGGAATGAATGAGGGTTTCTCATGTACTACTCAAACAGCTACATTCAGAAGTCCCCCACAGAGCGTTATTATCTGACATCAATAATCATCAGTTAGTGTGTCCTCTCTTACCCCTTCTCTGATGGAGAGGTGATGGGCAAAGGTCAATAAGCAATCCAGTATCAGTAATGTAGAGTTCACATACCAATAGAGGGAAAGATTTTATATACAGACATCCATTAAGGTTCTTCCTGTGGTGGCATTTATCAAGTGAAATCAGCTTTACATCATCAATACTTTTTATTAAACATAGGTGGGCCTTAGAAAAATACAAAATTCTATATAATTAATGTATATTTTTTGTATTATATAGTCACAGAGGGGGACCCTTTCTTGATAATTCATTCTTTCCTCAAACCCAAAGGAGCAGTTTCAAAATATTATCAATAAAGACTCCTCCTCTGTTGGCCAATACAAGTCTCCTTAGACAAACTATTTGCTGTAATCTGGCCATTTCATTACAGTAATATTTGTAATTAAAGAAAATTATAAGGAAATAGAATGAGTAGTTACATAAAGCTGTGTACTCTCCATATAAGAGGGGATATTTTAAATCCAAGTTCATGATTTCTTTATATTTTTAGTAGTGTAAGGATCTTCTCTTGTGATATTGTCATCATAATTGGGAGCATACAGTATGATGGGAAATTTTATATATGGATTCTTAATTACTGTTTACAGTACAGTATATCACTTCAGACTTTTGTGATTTTATTGTCATATTCAAGGGTACCTTATTCCTCCAAACTATGATAGGAAACAGGCAATGAGTTTGATTGTTATCTCTTTTGTGTCTATTGGAAAGAATAAGTAGACTCCTGGTAGATGACATATCACAGATTATGACCAGTGAAATTAAGGTGATTGATGTGCTTACTCAGAACAAAATATTCTTGGGTACATATACAGTCTTTTGTTAGAATAATTTAACCAGTGATGGACAACGGTGTTGCCACATTTTCATGCCATTGTGATAAAAGTATGATTCAAATTAGCTTTTAAGTATTCCTCAGTCCCCTTTTATATCCTCCTAATCCTATAGATATACTTTTATAACCAGCTGTTTAGTGTTTCATCTAAATGAGATTTATATTAGACATGATAGTGTTATCCATAAGAATCTAGTGTGGGAACATTGTAATATCTCAGTTTCTTTTTGGACAAGTTATTCCCACATTGTATGTATTATTTTTTTTTTTTTAACTTTAATTCTGCACTGTAATATTTGATGCCTTGATTAACGAGGTTTTGAATGATTTTACAGTACATATACCTGTAGTATAGACACCTCGCTCCCTCATATTAACTTTATTCATGAGGTTGCTTGCCTCCCACAGGCTAGTTTATTTCACTGAGGGGATTGTCACCTCACCACAAAGGGATTATATCATTCCTTGCCTCTGTTAGCTGGGTGGTATTATTGTTTCCACATTAGTAAGCCAGTATAGTATTGCAAGTTGAACTGTGATTTAATAATTAATAAGTTTAAAATGTTGGAGCAATTGAAAATAGTTCCGTTATTAACGGGTGCTGTTGCATTATGAAGAGATTTTCTTATTTTTGTATCTGATTATATTATTATCCATTTAACACATACCACAAATAAAGTGTTGAATATAGCTCTCATTTTGTTGTACAGTATTTAAATCCTGCATGCAGGCAACTTATGTACTATCACAAATTACTCTCGTGAACGCCGTGTTTCATAAAGTGCATTAAGATTTGAGCAGTTTCGGTCCTATGCTCAAACTTTATTTTTCATATTACTTCATCCATCGAGTCTAAACGGTGCGTGTCATATTAGTAAGGATAATATTGTTCCGAAAGCACCTTTCCATCTCTCCTGTTCCCAAATGACCCATACTCAAAACATCCACTGGACACGGCCTTATTGGAAACTACTGATAGTTTGTGCCTTGGGGCAACGGCTGGGTCGGTGGAGTCTTATCAATGGAAAGGCGTCTTTTGATGAATAAAAACAATACATTCGACCCTCGATTTAACGTACAAAAAGGGGGTTAACCATGTCCGTTACTGGAAAATTGACGTGATCTATGGAATAAATTGGAATTAATACTGTACATACATAATACAGTACAGTAATTTTAATCATGTTAGAAGTAAGGACAATGTCCATGGAGATGTTATTCACTCTATAGGGGGATTAGGCTTAAGTGTGAGGGTAGGAGGGGGGGGGGGCCGATGACACAGGTAATATTGTTGTTTTCACCAATAATCCTTGAGTTTTTACTTGTACAGTAGGCTCACACCAATAACGACTTCCAAAATAACGTTTTCAGCAATAACGGCAAGTTAGAATAGACACCCACTTTCTATAATAACGTTTAGATTCTCTCAAATAACGTATACAGTTGACTTTCGAATAACCAGATTTTGAGTAATGCGCTTTTTATTTAATGTTGTGTAATATATAGGGAGGATATGATTAAATAACACTCTTTGTTGGATATAACACAGCCACGCTCACCCAATCAGAGCACAGAGTGATGAGGGACTCGGAGGGAGAGATGAGTGAAGAGGCAGAGTGAAGTGACCAGTGTTAAAAGTGAAGAGAAATGTACTGTACTGTTACTTTACAAATGTAAATACAGTACTTGTATTACAGTTCGTATTAAGCATATTAGATGCATATAACAATTTGTATTAAGGTTTTCGCAGACGACTCATGAGTGAAATGAGTCGTCGGCATGCTTATTAGTGGTGGAGGTGGTAGGGGGGAAGGGGGGGGAGATAGCGCGATATCGTTTGTTTACATTTGATTATCCATACGCTGGTGTTTCCTTCTCCTTTCTCTGTCCGAGAAATAACTTCTTTCTTTATATGGAAGGATATGGCCTTCACCATATCCTTGCACCACCTGGCATGACAGTGTTGAAGCTGGTGGTTAACTCGTAATTACTAAAAACGAGCGAGTCACACACAAGGTGACAAGGCACGGAAGGCCTATATTCCCTTGACCTTGGGCTAGGGTGAATGGAGACTGAGGGGGGGGGGAAGGAGTGTGGGAGAAGTGGTGGCAACCATTGTCCAGGAACGCACCTCCCACTATTATCATTGTTACTTATGGGGAAATTAAGTTTAAATAACGGTACGTCTCCAGGAACGTTACTAACGTGCATACTCGCTTCACGAAAAGGAAAATCTTGTTACAATGGTGGAGAGTGGTGTAAGGACTAAGTACAAATGTCACAGTAACAGTCCGTCATTGCCACGGATCAATCATCACACTAAGCCACTTTTTAACTTCTTTAAAGTGATTATTGTATTAAATTTAACACTGTGATAATTACCAGTAGTGATAGGAGAGCCTCAAATGGGAAAAATGGGTCAAATTCCTGGTGTGGCGGCACCACTTAACCCTATATACATGTATTTCAATGTCACGCAAATAACGGTGTTTTTCAGGCACTAATTAGGCGTTATTGGTGTGATCCTACTGTACAATCCACACGCATTTTCTGAGTTTGTAAATATCAGCTAGGAGGCTGAACAACTGACTCTGGTGGGCCCATTCACGCCTGACCATGTTCTGGACAGGGTACTTGCGTGTTGGGTACAAAATTTTCAAGTGACTGACTTTCTGTCCCATGTGTAACGATTGTCCAGTAGCAAAAAGTGTCCGTTATATCCGAAATCTGTTAAATGAGGGTCCGTTAAATCAAGGGTCGTGTGTAATACGTTAGCGGTGAATGTTGCAACCCAATAACTACTTTAATTTACCAGTACAGGTATATGCAAACCTTTGATGCTTAATTATTATGGAAACTAAAATCAATGCAAATCATTAAAGTTACTAAGATGCTGAAATCATAAATTTTCCATGTCAATTATATACACTCTATATTATCGTTCTGTCATATTTGTCTTGTCATTAAATGTTTGTTTTATTTTAATGTCTGTTATCCGCTCAAACTACTCTTCAATTTTTTTTTATTCTTTTTATTATATATATGTTCCGACACTGGATATAGGCTTAATCAAGCCCCTTACCGTGGCCCAGGTCAACTGCTGCTCACACACACACATGTCATGACTTCCGAACTGGTACCCAGCCACAGAGAGAGGAAAGTGAGGGTAATTCTCAAATACTGTAGCTGTTATGGTACCAGCGAGGTTGTTTTACGACGTTCGGTGTCCTCATAGATAGTGTCTGAAACTCAAATCGGAAGAGTAAATATTCTCAGGCCCTCACCTGAGAGGATCGATCTCCCGACCTCTAGGTTATGAGTCCAGAACACTAACCACTCGGCCACCTCCCCTACTGAATTGTGATTCGTTTACATTTCCTAAGTGTACTTTGACAGGCCTACTGTGATTGTCTGGAGTATCAAAAGGTGTATTTTGAGGATTTGGCACAAAATTGCCAATGGCACACCAAAGGTGCATTTGAAAAATTTTTAGTATCGGAATCGCGCTTCATTGATACTGTAGGTGCCTTTGACCTGCCGAATCAAAAGGCTCTGCGTTTTGAGTGTCCCGTCTCTGGACGATACAAAATTATATTCTGAAGGGTCATTAATAGATGATTAGTTCACACAACTCTGTAATGACTACGATGGGCACAAACAATTCTACAGGCACAATCACTTCTCAACACTGATCAATTTGTTACTTATGAGTACAACTCTTGAGGCCTAAGCACTGGTCATAATTTTGTCCTGTACTTTTTTTTTATGTCAACTTGGACCAAACTACTGACAAAGAAAAGTCGACATTTACATTATTGTACTGTACTTCTAAATACAATGCTCTCCCTAAGTAGGCGGTCATTAACTAGACGATTTCCAAGTACTGTAGGCAGAAAAATTAATGGAGACCAAAATATCAAAAGTATACGTTTTTCAAAAATAGGCATACCTATGCAAAGGTCGATGTGTATTGAATGATTATACACATGCAGATTATCGATATGGTGAAAAATGGAGGTGACTTTTAAGAGAAAATTACCAACATTAATTAATACAAACTATGGAATGTGTGTGCATGAATAAAATTTCAATGGGTTTTGGTGATAACTGAACTTATCAACCCACTATCTCCCTCACGCTTGATTGATACACTCGCAATAAGCCAACCCCTTTATAGTGAACAACTTCTCAAAACGGGCATTTTTCATACTTTTTGCACATATCCTGGTACAGACATTTGATATGGTGAAAAGTGCAAGTCATTTTAAGAGAAAGTGACAAAAAATAATGAATATAAACTAAGGAAATGTATTTTTATGAGTATAAATTAATGGATTATTGGTGATAACTAAACTTGCCACCCATTACCCTCGTGCTTTTAGGCCTACCCTTTTAGAATGAACAGCCTTTCAAAACATACATTTTCCATACTTTTGGCTCAAGTTTAGAATAATTTTTACTCACTAGAGAATCTGTTAAATCAAGGGTCAAGTAGACTCATCCTAGATCACGAGTCACCATAGCACCGCTTGGGATGCACATTAGCCATTTAAGTATGCTTTTTAATGTTTGCACAATAGCTTTTAAACGTGTTAGCGAAACCTGCTATAGCTGGGGGTTGAATGTACATATTAAAATGGTCAAGAAGGGTTAGTTTTTGGAAGCGCTAGTACGGGGTAACCTATTTTTTCACCCTTTATTTATCAATTCCAAGTAGACTATTCCGAAGTACAAGGCGCCTATTTGGTACATAACCCCCGTTTACTTAGGGAGAACACAGTATTATTTTCACTACCAGTACTATTATTACAGAAACAAAAGATGCTGCAGTGACTAACCCAAAATATATTTGTAGAAGGGACACTTCCTCTGACCAGTTTGCTCGAACTTCTGCCTTACTGCTCCTCCAGTCCCTCCTCTTCCACCACCCCTCT
The DNA here is from genome assembly GCA_034508575.1 of Petrolisthes manimaculis. Lineage (NCBI taxonomy): Eukaryota > Metazoa > Arthropoda > Malacostraca > Decapoda > Porcellanidae > Petrolisthes > Petrolisthes manimaculis. The sequence continues at coordinate 538,127 of JAWZYT010001119.1, forward strand.
CACTTCCACTTTCCTTCTCCTGCAATGAAATATAAAGCAAATATCTACTTGAACCAATATGTGCCAGTGTTGTTGTTGTTGTTGTTGTGCTCACAGTTTAATGACAGCTGACCAAAACAATTTGACATGTAACTTTTCCATCAGTGACTGACGAGCTCCATCACTCTACAAAGTACTGGATGATACATCAAAGTCCATGAAGTTGTTGTAAAATAGCAGGGACTTGACACTCATACACATGTAGCCTCTACCTCTTTGGTTTTAAGGACCCTGTGATGTAGTCAGAAAATTGGAGTTATAAGAGTCCTTCAAATATTGCCACGAAACACAAACACTTATTATTATGGATGGAGCTTGTTTCATGGAGTGGTCAGGAGGAATCAGAAGCCTCCAGTTTTCATACACGATCACAGGGTCCTTAAACTAGATTAAGAAATGGTGTTTGGTCACAACTTACTCGGATAATGCAAGTATGTTAAATTACTGCAACTGTGATCTGCCTATTGGGGCTGACTTTATTTTCTGTGAATATTAGTCATACCCCACAGGGCTGGAATAAAGATTGTTGTAGGATATGGTCATTTTCTAGTGGATTTGACGAGATCTGCCCACATGGAATAAAGATACACTTGAGGTGTACTGCAACCAGAGGCGCTCCCCCCCCCCCCCTCTCTCTCTCTCACTCTTTTGTTTTTACCTCCACTGCTGTGTGGACCACCAGCACACAGGGGTGCATTTCCCTTTGCATGCAGCAGTGTAAACTCCCTCCCCCTTATGGTCCCTTCAGGGCTGGTCTCATGGAAGGTGCGGCCCCACTTGTAGCTCTTGTGGTAACGTGGACTTGGGCCCACAGTACTGGCTGTGGGATCAAAGCCTTCCCCCCAATCTCCCTGGCGGTCGGAGGCCCCCAGACTCCCTGGTCCAGTAAGCTCTGGTCCCATTTCCCTGGGGTGTGCTTTGGTAGCCCAGGCATATAGGGCCAGCCCCTCCTTTATTTTAATTTGTTTTTTAACTGTAACCAGAGTGTACCAAGGGTTCTATGGGGCAGTAGGCCATTCTGCCCCAGAACATCAACAACAACAACAACAATTCAAGGTCAAAAATTTTTATGAGCATTTCACCACATTCTTCCTGATGTGTAAGTAAATGAATACTTGGTGAACCTGCTTTACTTCAGAACATCACTACAAGGCACTCAATACTCGAGCAACCTCTATAGAAAAACATGTAAATAAATATCAAATATAGAATTGCCTAATTATTCAACCCATCACACTTTACCTTTCACTTTCCATGTGAAATCATGGCATTTTTTAAGGTGTTAGCATATTATTTGTATGACCCTGTAAATTAACATTGCTGACTGAATTATTACAGTGTTTAAACCTACCTGTCTCTACAAAAACCTATGATTATTCTCAGCAAAGGTTGTGTGTTAAAGGTTATTCTTGGAATAATAGTGAAAAGGAAGGTGAAGCCCTACTGTCACCAACCAGTTCTTCATTACTAAGCAGCTCTTGATGGCCTCAAACTTGGTGATTCTGCAGTATTCTTGCACTTCTTGTCACCATCTTCCTGGAACAAAGTATAATAATAAACATTATGCAGGTCCAGACACACATGCAATATTGTGTAAAATAAATATCACATCAACGATACTCCCACCTATAGATTGAACTTGGATTTAGTTCAGATTACAAGACCTAGGACTCATGCCTCTTTCCTGGGGTGTGACCCCCATAGCTTCTTTCCTTGGTAGCCTTAGGGGGGTGGTCCCATGACATTGAATCTGCCACTAACTAAAGTCCTCAAGATCAAGAACCACCTTGACATGAGAGGCACACAAACACTTGCTGCAGCCTCCACAAACCCACACTACATGGCAGAACACCCACACATGTCAATGAACATCAAAACAACACCCAGTACATGATACCATACACAAATACTATCATCTCTTACACCCTTTCCACCTCAAACCTGTCTCTAGAAATATACCCACACTCAAATCACTCACCAATCCATCCAAACATTCAAGAACAACACTCGGCTGCATGCACGACCTCCTGACATCCACCCATCTGAATCCTCCCTTCCCTGTGAGGACAGAGTCAACCTAGCCAGGCTGTGATGTGGCCACTACCCAGCCTCTCTCACATATCAGAAGAAGCTGGATGGAGCCATTGTAGATGCCTGTCCAGGATGCAACACAGCACCTCATTCTATTAAACACATATGGAAGACTGCAATGTACACAACCACACTTGACAACAACAGACAGCTTGAGGAACTTCAACAACAACAACACAACATACACTCTCTGAGGGCACTGTGGGAAAGCCCGGTTCAGGCCATGGCCTTCCTCAGGGGCTTGAGGCTGCTTGGCCAGACATCTTGAGCCTTGAGGAACTTCAAAAACATCATCATCTTGTCACTCAACTTTCTACCAATTTCACATATCTCCTACTCAGCCAACCTTGTAACTTGAAACAAATCTGGTAGGAAACACTGTCACACAAAGTACTGTCTAGTCAACCTGCAGATTTCATGAAGATTACCATCAATGATGAAGTGTTAATTCAAGATGACCTGTATTATGGTCAAGGCATTAATATATATTATATATTAATGCCTTGACCATGATACAGGTCATCTTGAACTTAACACTTCATCATTGATGGTAAGAATGATAGTATAATAAAATTATATGCTTCATGACTGTATTATCTTTGTCCCTTTATAGTTTGCACTTTATTTCATATTCAAATTTTTTTACACAGGTCATTTTATAATGGCATGTTAATAAAGCTTGGAATGCATAAAATATATTTTCTATACATACCCTCACTGGGCATTGGCTTAAAACTTAAATACTGTACACTACTGATGTGACAAACACTTTCACACTGATAACAATTCACTAAACGCCTCTACAAACACAATCATCACTGCTCGAATACTCATAAGTACATATATGCAGGAGTTACATACATACCTCTACTTACAATTATGACCTTTAATTGTCACTTCACAGAGCAGTGTCTTGCTGCAATTTTGCTGTATGGTTTAGAAATTAATGAAGTTAAAAGGGACCATAGAAGAATAATGTCACACAAAAACCACTTGTGTGAAGCCAACCAAAACAATGTTATACATGAGATTCACATAGGCAAGTAATGATTACAAATGCAATGTGCTATACGTCACATTAATGATGCGTTCTGTGACATTTAAATTCTATGAAATACATTACATAACCCTACACATTAATCTCTCTGTTTTAGCTGCCCACCATCATCAACCTATCATCCTTATTACTCTTTTGGGTCTCCAGCAGCAGTTGTCTTCATTGTCTTAAGGTAAAGTAGCTTTTATTTAGCTTTTAATTAGTTCTACCCAGTTTACACGCAGTGGTAAGGTCTGAACCAGGTCCAAAGCGCTCTGGCCACATCACCTCTCTCCCTCTCTCTAATGGTGACCTCTCTCTCATATCAACCATTATTAAATTATATAATTTCATAATAACACTGTATAGCTTCATGAATGATCTGTATTTTAAGGGTAAAACAATTGATTTGTGCTTTGTATAGCTTCCATTACACTTGGTAACATGTGATATACATGCTACATAGCCTACCATATATCATGCGTGGTCAGTGATTCAACCAGGTCAGTATAGCTTTGTTTTCCTGACTTGCAGTAAGTTTTCATGGAAAACTCGTTGGGAAAAATTGAAAATAAATTAATGGTTAGTTTTCAAATTCTATGTCGCATGACAGGGAAAAAGGCGGGATGACAAGAGAGGTCATGTGGCAAGAGTGCAGACAAATCCCGACCTCGCCCCAGGTGCCAAGATACGCTCCAAAGACTATTGTATCCAAGACTTTTTTGAGGCCCCTATATATAATTGAGTGAAATTTTGAGGTGTCGGGTGGTTGACATGTGTTGCAGTACTGTAGATGGAGATAGTGGAGCTTCAAGGTGTTGGTTGCATCTTTTCTCTCCCACTAGAAGATAACACCTATTTATTCATAAGGAATGAGCAGCTATACCTTCATTCACAGCATCTTGGTACTGTATATGGTTGGGCATCTTCTATGCTATGAATTGGTGATGATATGTTGGTGTAGCCAGGATACTTAGAAGAACAAAGAGAACAACCAAAAAAAAAAAAAAAAAAAGATAATTATTTATTATGGATGCGATCTGAAGCCCATCATGCCATTTTTATATCACCTGAAGCTAAATCAATGGCTTTTATGCAACATCACCAAGTCATAGCAAAAGCCAATATCAGTCACACATCAGACTACCATTCTCCAGATATTCACAAAACTACAGTGTACAGATAAGAGTATGATACTCTGTAATGGGTGACAATGTGTGTTAATCTCGATTGTAGTTCCGAATAATTGATCAAACTCATTACATTTAAACTTCTTCCATCCTATGGGTCAGAGAGTGTTTCCTGAGGTCAATGGATCTACTGAACCGTTTACCACATTCCGAACATTCAAAACGTTTTACTCCCAAGTGGGCGGTAAAGTGCTGGGTAAGACAGCCTTTGTTTCTAAATATTTTACCACATTCCAGACATTCATATTCCCTTAATCCTGCATGTGTACGTAAGTGTCTGGTTAGGTGGCTTTTATAACCAAAACCTTTACCACACTCGTGACATTCATATTCTTTCACTTCAGTATGGATGACGGAGTGCTGGGCAAGATTGCCTTTGGTACTGAACAGCTTGCCACATTCTGGACATTTAAATTCTCTTATTCCAGTGTGGATTACCATATGAATTGAAACTTCACTTTTTCGTCCAAATAATTTACCACATTCGTCACATTTGAACCTCTTTACTCCCATATGAGCCAATGAGTGCCGGCTAAGGTCACTGTTTCTACTGAAGTGTTTACCACACTCCAGACATTCAAATTGTTTAATGCCCGTATGCGTCAACAAGTGCCTGCCAAGGTCGCCTTTTTCACTGAACAGCTTACCACACACTTGACATGCAAACTCCTTCTCCCCTGTATGGGTAACAGAGTGCCGTTTGAGGTTGCCTTTTGAACTAAACAATTTACCACATTCCAAACACTTAAACTCCTTCACCCCTATATGGGTGACTGTGTGCCTGTTGAGATTGCCTTTGCTATTAAACATTTTACCACACTCCAGACATTCAAAGTCTTTTACACCTGCATGTGTGAGGAGGTGCCGTGTGAGGTTACCTTTAGCATTAAACATTTTGCCACATTGTACACATTCAAATTCCTTTCTGCCCATAAGAAGGACTGAGTGCTGGTCAGGGCCATCACTTTCATTGAATACTTCACCAGTTTCTTCTTCATATTCAGATTCCTCCATTCCAGTATGGGTTAATGAATGTTGGGTAAACTTGTCTTCACCATGAAATTGTTCACCACACTGTAGACATTCAAACGCCTCCTCACTTGCATGGGTGACTGAGTGTTGCTCAGGGTTATCATTCTTACTTAACACTTTACCACGTTCTTCACACTGTGGAACTTCCATCACTTCTTTGTCTTCACTACTAACAGCTAATTCAGTATAACGGGCTATCTATCTGTAAGTACTGTACTGTACCGGTATAATAACAAATTATACAGGTTTTCTTATCCGTTACTGGGTAATTGCATATTGTATTTGCTGCAAATACAAGAAGATAAAGTTTACTCTTTAGAGGAAAAAGATGAAACACAGTGGATCTACAGTATGTTACAAATGTAGGTGGAGATCACTGCTGCCAACAGTCCGTTTTGTATGACTTGACTGTAATTCTTGATGGTCACAAACTTGGTGGCTTTGCCATAACCAGTTCATTACACTTGATGATCTTGTCACCACATTCTGGAACAAGAGATGAGATTAGATAAACTTTAACCCAATACCACAGCACATACACTTACTACCTTTTTATGTAATCTACGTAGCTACTACTTCAACAAAATTTCAAAAAATAAACTTGGGGAGTAACTAGTTGAAATGGTCAATGGGTTCACGTCAACATGAACTAAAGCTATGGGCATACATCATAAAAGTAGTGAAGTGTAATGTATTTTGGAAAGCTTAAATACTATCATCATCATTTCCATTTAATAAAATATCCTACATAAATTATAAACTTCTTGTATTCCCTATCATTTCTTATCATTGACTAGTCAGCTTCTCATGAGTGTTGTTCAGTACTGTACACTAATTTCATGGTCTAATAAACTGCAACCCAATGCAACTATTACCCAGGACTTGGTGTTATGCAAAATACTGGTTAGGTTAGGATGGTTTCTGTCACCACTATCAATATTTTGTGCAATTTTATTTACCTTCTGATAATACAGTTTAAAGGTACAACCGGGACCTATTTCTGATGCTCAAAGTTTCTCTTTATGGTTCAAAATAATTAATCCTCCAACTTTTTGTTCTTTAGCATCTCTTATATTGTCATTTTTTTTAATGTCATCACTAAATATTGCTGTATCAATCTTTTTCTGAATTTCTGTTATACTGTACATATACGGTACAGTAATGTTATTTTAATCAGACTTTCTTGTTCCATTAATTTTGCATCCGTTAGCCCTTGTAGCCTTGATAATAATATTATATCTTGTTTTTTTTCTTTATGTCATTATTTGTATTTCTTTGTTTCTAAACTTAGTGAAAATTTCTGAATTATTTCTGAATTACAAATGTGCGAGATATCTGATTTTCACTGTGATATTCGTTCTTATGGTCAAATTTCCATAAGTTTGATATAGGTCTTACCTTGCGCAACTGACGGTATAGTCTGTTAAGGTTAGGTCCCGGTAGTCTGCTAAGGTTAGGTTCATATAGTCTGCTAAGGTTAGGTCCCGGTAGTCTGTTACGGTTCAGATTAGTATAAGTTAGATCAGATCAGGTCTGACTAATTCTAAAACAAACTAATACTATATGTGCTCGTTATAAATTGGGAAACCCGAGTCAACTTCTACTAAAAGATGGGTGATGGAGTATGTATGGCCAAAATAGGATATTTGAACAATTAATGGATGTTAATATACAACGAATCACATGAAAATCTAAAGCAATGAGGTAATTATCTGGTATATTGTCGTTTTCAATTACGATGTTTTTACCTTCTTTACCTAATAATTTATACCATTCTAAGTAACTTTTTGGTATACCAACATTTCTTCTATGGATTTTCTTCGGAAATACCCCATTTCCAAGATTGGGAATACTCAATATTTTGAAAGTAGACTGACTGTAGGTTGTCCCGGTCATTTCCTGTACTTTACCATGGATATTTCCCGGTAGTCTGCCTAGGTTAGGTCCCGGTAGTCTGCTGTGGTCTAGGTTAGGTTAGGTATGAAAATAGTCTTAAAATGGTCTAAATAAGTGGGTAATGAAGGTAGAAAAACCGTATGCAATAATGGTAATTATTTCAATATTTACCTAACTATTATTGGAATATTTTTACAAGTTGCCACAACTCGATTTCAAAATTTTTACTATTACCAGTGTTTATATTTCACTATTACAAACAACTTTTCTATATACCATTTCGGTACGCAGGATCTTACCACACTAAATCCGGTAAATTTACAGTAAACCTGGGTTCACTAAAACGTATATATTAGTATGTTTTACCACTAATTAGGACCATTCTAAGACTATTTTCTTCAATGGCGTTTCTCTCGGAAATGCCCCGTTTTCGAGATATGCCCAGTTTTCATACCCCATACAAACTTGGGGGAGAGCCTGGGAATCCGGGGTTTTGGGTGGGAGAAAACATGCTGTACACTATGGTGTTGCCTTTATAATATGTAATTGTCTTAAATAAACACTTGAAACAGGAAATAAAAGCGAAATAACAAAGTTTTCGAGACCGATACAATAAAATACAATTATAGCCCAAACAGCAGCGTTACAACACGTGTTGGCTTGGGTTGGGCTAGATATTCAAATCAAATGGTTATTTTGGGAATTAGTATTACCTAACCTGACCTAACCTAACCTAACCTAGACCACGACAGACTACCGGGACCTAACCTGGGCTAACTACCGGGCCTAACCTGGGCATAAAACCGGTATAACAAATAGAAGAAGTTACCGGGTAAATATCCAGGAACGTAGATGGATACAGGACGCTCAAACACAGTATTCCCAAAACAAAATATAGCCAATACAGCCACAAGTGGCGTGAATATTACAACATTTGCAACACTGATAGTGTTTTCCCTGCACCCAAAACCCCGTATTCGCAGGCTCTCCCCCAAGTTTGTATGGGGTATGAAAACGGGGGCATATCTCGAAAACGATTCATTTCTAAGAGAAACAAAGTTAAGAAGTGTATTATAAAGGCAACGCCATAGTGTACAGCATGTTTTCTCCCACCCAAAACCCCGTATTCCCAGGCTCTCCCCCAAGATTGTATGGGGTATGAAAACTGGGCATATCTCGAAAACGGGGCATTTCCGAGAGAAACACCATTGAAGAAAATAGTCTTAGAATGGTCCTAATTAGTAGTAAAACATACTAATATATACGTTATACTGAACCCAGGTTTACTGTAAAAATACCCTAAATCCTTCTAGGAAATAAAAAAAATTCCAATGAAATTCTGTTGTGGCAACTTGTAAAAATTTACCCTATTATTTTGTCAGTAAATCTCGCACATGTGTAATTCTGAAATTTACCAAACTTTATTATGCCCAGTTTACCTTTGTTTAGGCTATGTAGGTTAGGTTATCATCCTTCCTTTCCTTAAGTTTATTCTTCAGTGTTTTCTCTACCTCTCTTTTCTTTTTTGTCATATCCTTGCAGGTATTAATGACATGTTAATACCTTCTTCTTCTTCATACCTAACGTCACCTGCTGTAAAGTAATAGTTTGTTTGTTTATCCTGGAGCTGCGCACTCACAACTTGTTCCTTCCACCTTTTTAACGGTGCTCGGTGTTATTGAAAAAAAAAATATATATATATATACAGTATATATAATTTGCTTTATGCCTATCAACTCTTATTTACGTAGGTCATTAAGGCAGTCTTGTCTAGTAAATATCTACTCTACTGCCTGTGGGTATTACGATGTTTTAACATTCTTTACCCACTAATCTATACCATTCTAAGACGCTTGTATTCGGAAATTTCCCATTTCAAAGATATTCAAATGGGGCACTTTGAAATTAGCCTGACCTTACCTAACGTAACCTACACCACAGCAGACGACCGGGACCTAACCTGGGCAAATTATCGAGAAATATTCATGAAAAAGTGCCAGGACCTGACTGAGGCAAAATACTGGGACCTAGCTAGATCTGGCAACACTGCTACAGAACTGCAATAGTCTAGATAAATACTGTCAGTCTTATTACATCAACACATTTTCCCTCTGCCTGAAAGGTTGCAAACATTGCTCTAACACTTCTGGCGCTCTATGACCTCACTGTTGCCGCGCCTAATATCAATCTATCATTTTATCTCTGCCCTTACAGGCAGGTACCTACTGACTATTTCTGACTCTACCCTTACTCATGCTTCTATAGGTTCTACCTGCCTTCTCCCAATTTACCTCCGCATGACGGCTAGCCAATCATAACACAGTATGCCGAAAATAGACTCAGCCTACCTGTATACTTATCTACCTGGCCACCCATATGTAATTTTCCTCATATAAAGATGTACTGTATTCATAATGAGATTTTTCTTTACGCGAGCGCCACTGCCGCCCAAAAAGGCGTGCAATAAGCGAATCTACTGTATCTAGCTGAGTTATATTAGACATGATACTGTAGTATTATCCACAAGTCCCTAATGTGGAAACCTTGTAATATATTAGGCTCTTTTTTTTCTGCAATGTAATATTGATGCCTTAATTAACAAGGTTTTGAATGGTTTGTGAGTTGTCAGTGATTGCTTTGTACTTTTTTATAAGTTTAAATGATAATATGTACGTACACTCGCAATCCAAAAATATGTATCCTGGCTTGCTTCGAAGAGCCTGCATGATTGTGTATTAAGTGAGCTCAAGCAAATATGAAACAGGATAAGCGTTGTAATTGGTTCACTAGTGTGTCAAATGTTTTGAAGCTTCAACAAGACTTGGATACATATTTTGGATTGCATTTTGTAGTCAGCAAAATAAAGTATTGGAACCACCCTTACATTTTTAAATAAAAAAAATTAGTACTGTAGGTTTGGTATGCTTGATCTGTCCAAGATGCTGATGGAGGATCGTCTCCTTATGTATCATATAAGTAATAGCAGATACACACCTGGGCCAGGATCCACAAAACACGTATGTTGGAGTAAACCAGAAATACTCCTTACAGCAGTATCCACAGTAGCAATTTGTGCTACATTGATGATGTCACAGGTGCAAATGAAAGTCTAAAGTTACACCTACACCAGAGATGGTTTAAATCTGTGGACCCGGATTTAAAATTCCAGGGTATACGGTATACAGATAATCTCTTTAGATCAGAACTTTGAATATAAATTATGAAATAAAGTCTTAACCTGTTTATATCTAAACATAAAAGTATAGGCCAGTACAGTATTGCAAGTTGAACTGCGATGTATTTATTTATAAGTTTAGTGTTGGAGCTATAGAAAATAGTTGTTATTAACAGGTGTTATTGCATTATGAAAAGATTTTCTTATATTTGTATCAAAATATATTACTATCCATTTTACAATTTCCAATAAAAGTGTTGCATATACAGTATCTCTCATTTTGTTGTACAGTATTTAAATCATACATGGTACAGCTGCAAGCTAAAGTTTCAGTGCATGCATATGACTTATGTACACATGTGACAGCTGGAGAATAATTGAATCTTATAATAAACCTTCATATTGTCTTTCTCTACAATCTCTCGTGCATACAAAATTATATTCCAAAGGGTCATTATTAGATGATTAGTTCACACGACTCTATAATGACTACGATGGGCACAAACAATTCTACAGGCACAATCACTTCTCAACACTGATCAATTAATTACTTATGAGTACAACTCTTGAGGCCTAAGCACTGGCCTGTACTTTTTGTCCACTTGGACCAAACTACTGACAAAGAAAAATCGACATTTACATTACTGTATTGTACTCCAATCCATGTACAGTTGGCTCCACTCCCGCGTTGACCACTGCGCGTTGCCAATGCTGAGCCACCCAGATATTCGAATCCCGAACGAAGCGAAGCACTCATGACCTCCATCTCCCCAACTCAGTCGTCCCTCCCTCCATCTCACTCGGTCATGAGTGCTTCGCTTCGTTCGAGATTCGAATATCTGGGTGGCTCAACATTGGCAACGCGCAGTGGTCAACGCGGGAGTGGAGCCAACTGTACCATACTCATTCCTCCATAGCCTATATGGCAAAGAAGTTTGAGGGAGATGAATATGAAGTACAGTATGTGAAACTAAGAGTTTTTATACTTTCAATCATTTATAATATGACACAATTCAAAAGCTGTTTTCGTTTCACATATTGTACTTACATTCATCCCCTTCTAACTTCTTCATTATATGGAGGAGTGAGTGTTGGGAAAGACTCCTTTTCCAACTGAACTATTTACCACAATGCTGATATTCAAGACATATGAGTGCGTATATGTTTGGCAAGTCCTTGTCTTGCGGCAAATAATTTACCAAACTCTTCACACTTGAAGTTCTTCATTCCTGTGTGGGTAAATAATTGCTGGGTGAGTCTGTTTATTCAAAATTCTTTACTTTTGTATGGGTACCCATATGTTTGCCAACCTCATTTTTACTATTATACCAAGCAACAACTTACCACACTTATTACCGTATACTTAAAGTTCTTTACACCTGTATAAATGACAAAGTGGTGAGTGAGATTACTTTTCTTAATGAATAGTTTACCCCATTCATCACATCTGAACTTTTTTTTTACTTAAGTATGGGTTGCCATGTGACTGGTAAGTTTATAGTTTCTTGTAAATAATTTACACTGTTGACACTCAAATTTTTTTTCAATTCCTGTATGAAGTACTGTACAGTATAGTGTTTTGCAAGAATTTGGTTTGTACCAAATGAATGACCACATTTTAGGCATTTATAGCCTATACAGTCTATTTTTTCCTCTATGTGTAACTGCATGTTGGGTGAGGTAGCTTTTCTTCCAATATAATTTACCACATTCTAGACATTCAAACTTGTCTCCTGTGTGGGTAACGAAGTGCTGAGTGAGATAGTTTTTACAAAAATAATTATATATTAACTTTTGTGTGGGTATTAATATGCATAGTATATTCACTCTTCCTACCATATAATTTGCCAGACTCATCACACTTATATTTCTTCATATTTCTTCATACCAGTATGTGTGAGTGAATCCTCAGTGAGGTGACCTTTCCTCATAAATAAATTATCACACTCATCACATTTCAACTTATTAATTCTTCCTGTATGGATCACCATGTGCTTGAGGTGTTTTTTTCTTGTAACAAAATATTTTCCACACTCAAAATCTCTTGTTCTTGTATGAATAACTAAGTTTCTGATGACCTTGTCTTTGCTACTGAATAATTTTCCATATTCCAGACACTGGGTGTCTGAGTACATCTCTGCAGTGGATTACTGCTGTTGCTAGTCCATGATGGTCCAAATTTGGATGGGAGTAAAGCACCAACACTATGGGTATATGAATTCTGGAAGCAAATGCTCATATGAATGAATAACAATTAACCTAATTTCAGAACTTTTAAGTTAATTGAGTTTGCAAAGTAATTGGTTTAATATCATCATCATCAATACCCCATTCAATATCCTCCATATTTTTAACTTTGGTGTGGGTGATGGTGTGTCTGGTGAGATCAACTTCCAGTCTGAACTGTTCACCACACTCCAGACACTGAAACTCCTTGGCTCTGGTGTGAATGACTGAGTGCTGGGTGAGGTGATCTTTCCTACCAAACAGTTTGCCACACTCAGGACACTGAAAATTTTTCTTATTCGCATGAGTAACAGAGTGCTTGGTGAGGTCACTTCTTCTGAGAAAAAGTTTACTGCACTTTAAACATTCAAACTTCTTCACTTCCGAGTGGGTGACAATATGCCTGGTAACCTCAACTTTAGTTCCAAATAACATACCACATACATCACATTTGCAATTCTTCTCTCTTGAGTGGGTTAGAGAATGACGGATAAAGTGTGATTTTCTGCTAAATAGTTTACCACATACATGTACTGGACACTTGTATTTCTTCACTCCTGTGTGGGTAATGGTATGCTGCCTCATGTCACCTTTCCTAAAAAATATTTTACCACAGTCAAAGCATTCAAATTTTTTGTATCCTGTATGTACAACAGCGTGTATGTTAAGGTCACTTTTCCTAGCAAACATTTTACCACATGTTTGACATTCAAAGTTCTTTATTCCAGAATGAGTGATCATATGACCAGCAACTTCACTTTTTGTTCCAAATGATCTACCACACTCATCACATTTGAACTTCTTCACTCCTGTGTGAGCAAATGTGTGTCTGTCAAGGACACTTTTCCTAGTAAAAAGCTTACCACATTCTAGGCACTGAAACTTTCTCTCAGCTAAGTGAGTAATAAAGTGCTGGGTAAGGTTGCTTTTGGTACTGAACGGTTTACCACATTCCAAACATTCAAATGGTTTCACAGTTACATGAGTGAATGAATGCTTTTTAAGCTCTTGCCTCCCACAAAAACATTTACCACACTCCAAACATTCAAAATTCTTTTCTTCTAAATGCATAACCACATGTTTGGCAACACTTTTTTTAGTTTGAAATAACTTACCACAATCATCACACTTGAACATTTTCACTTCCGTATGTATGACTGAGTGCTGGGTGAGATTGCCTTTGTTACTAAATAACTTACCACATTCTAGACATTCATATTTCACATGATTATGGGTCAATAAATGCCTATTGAGGATATAATTAGTCTGGAAGTGGTTACCACATTCTTGACACTGAAATTTTCTTCCACCTGAATGGGTAGCCACAATATGTCTAGAAAGTACAGCTTCAGTAAAAAACATCTTACTACACTGATCACACTTGAATTTCCTCAATTCTGTGTGGGACTTTAAGTGCTTGTTTAGATTACTTTTTTCATTAAATTGCTTCCCACATTCCAAACACACAAACTCATTTACATCTTTATGAGTGACTGAGTGTTGGTTGAGATTGCTTTTCTTATTAAACATCTTACCAAACTCTTGATACTCTTAAAACTGAATTGGTAGCTGTGAACAACTCAAATTTTGTTGAGTATTTCACCACATTCTTACTGTTGAAACTCCTCTATCATTGTGTAAGTAAATGAATACTTGGTGAACCTGCTTTACTTCAGAACATCACTACAAGGCACTCAATACTCGAGCAACCTCTATAGAAAAACATGTAAATAATATAAAATTTAGAATTGCCTAATTATTCAGCCCATCACACTTTGCTTTCACTTTCCATGTGAAATTGTGGCAATTTCTGAGGTGATTTAAAATTTGAATATCAATCACCATTGTCAAAACACTTAAAGAGAAAATCCCATTACGATTTTGCAAATTATTTTTCTGATTTCTCGTGAATTAACAGTACTGTACTGACCTACTAATTTAATGTTTTAACCTACCTGTCTCTACAAAAACCTATGATTATTCTCAGCAAAGGTTGTGTGTTAAAGGTTATTCTTGGAATAATAGTGAAAAGGAAGGTGAAGCCCTACTGTCACCAACCAGTTCTTCATTACTAAGCAGCTCTTGATGGCCTCAAACTTGGTGATTCTGCAGTATTCTTGCACTTCTTGTCACCATCTTCCTGGAACAAAGTATAATAATAAACATTATGCAGGTCCAGACACACATGCAATATTGTGTAAAATAAATATCACATCAACGATACTCCCACCTATAGATTGAACTTGGATTTAGTTCAGATTACAAGACCTAGGACTCATGCCTCTTTCCTGGGGTGTGACCCCCATAGCTTCTTTCCTTGGTAGCCTTAGGGGGGTGGTCCCATGACATTGAATCTGCCACTAACTAAAGTCCTCAAGATCAAGAACCACCTTGACATGAGAGGCACACAAACACTTGCTGCAGCCTCCACAAACCCACACTACATGGCAGAACACCCACACATGTCAATGAACATCAAAACAACACCCAGTACATGATACCATACACAAATACTATCATCTCTTACACCCTTTCCACCTCAAACCTGTCTCTAGAAATATACCCACACTCAAATCACTCACCAATCCATCCAAACATTCAAGAACAACACTCGGCTGCATGCACGACCTCCTGACATCCACCCATCTGAATCCTCCCTTCCCTGTGAGGACAGAGTCAACCTAGCCAGGCTGTGATGTGGCCACTACCCAGCCTCTCTCACATATCAGAAGAAGCTGGATGGAGCCATTGTAGATGCCTGTCCAGGATGCAACACAGCACCTCATTCTATTAAACACATATGGAAAACTGCAATGTACACAACCACACTTGATAACAACACAACATATACTCTCTGATGGCACTGTGGGAAAGCCTGGCACAAGCCATGGCCTTCCTCAGAAGCTCGGGGCTGTTTGGCCACACAGCTTGAGGAATTTCAACAACAACAACAACTCTAACAAAGTTGGGGAGAACCTACTGGAATTTCAGGCTTTGTGTGGGGGAGAGCATATTGAGTGATATAATAATCAGCAATTAATGAATGTAAGTGAATTAAATGTAGAAATTAAAGAGCATGAAAAGGTGATATGAAAGAAAACAAAAATATGAGCCAAGTTTTAAAGTTTACCCGATCTGAACTGACCTAACCTAATCTGGACCAAGGCAGAGTATCAGGACCTAACCAGGGTGCAGAATATTGGAATCTAACCAGGGAAAACTACTGGGACCTAACCAGGACAAACTACCATGACCTAATGCCAAAGCTGGATATTTCCGGAAGTTATGGATATTAAAATACACAAGAATGAAAGGAAAAAGTTGAAAAACCAATATTTGTCAGTTTGGGGAGCCATAATGCCCCTTGTAAGAGAGTTGCAAAGGTAAAACCTATATCATATTACTATAGTAGAAATTGATAATTATCTAGTATATTAACATTTTCTATTAAGTTTATATCCTCTTTACTCACTAATTTAAACCCTTCTAAGGCACTTTTCATCAGAAATGCCCCATTTCCAAATATTCAAATGGGGAATTTTGAAATTAGTCTGACCTTACCTAACCTAACTTAGACCGCAGCAGACTACCGAGACCTAACCTGAGCAAATGGTATTTATCTAGATTATTGCCGTTTTGTAACAGTGTTGCCAGATTTGGCTAGGTCCCAGTATTTTGCCCCGGTCTCCTGTTACTTTACCACGGTTATTTCCTGGTAGTTGGCCCAGGTTAGGTCCTGGTAGTCTGCTGCAGTCTACTGTAGGTTAGGATAGGTAAAGTCAAGCTCATTTTAAAATGCCCCAATTGAATATCCTGAAGAAAATGCCATAGAAGAAAAGTGTCTTAGAATGTTATAAATTAGAGGGTAAAGAAAGTTAAAACATCATAATACCAACCGGCAAGAGTACATATTTACCTAAATGGCAAATTTAGATAAACACCAAAATTAGATTTCTCGCACATGTGTAACTCGGAAGTAAAACCAAAATTCAATGTCGTACAGGAGTAACTCTTGATAAAATATCCATATTTAGGTGCGTATTGGGGGGGGGGGGGGGGCTTTAGGTATAGTCCTGCATTTAGGGTTAGGATAGTCTCTTTCATTATATTCACTAACTTAGATAAGTACAAATATAAGAGTTTTAAATTACACCTTGTATAAGTCCCATAGAATTATTAAGGTAGGCTT
>JAWZYT010001119.1:560000-607500 GCA_034508575.1 Petrolisthes manimaculis
TTCTTGAGCAAGATGGTTGGAATATCTTCTGGTCCTGAGGCTCCTGCCGCTGAAGATGTAGGCCTATTTTGTAGTCTCGTCTAGCGGTTAATGCTTACAATTAGCACTTAACAGAGCGTAGGCTGTTGTAAATTTGTAACACTGGGAATCGTTGTTTACATCATTCAGATACCGGGTGGAATGAGGAGGAATTCTGTGGTACAAAGTCGTCTTAATTAAATGTGATAAAGATGCTGCCGTCACTGGGAATTGGCAGAATAATAAAGAGCAGCATCCGGCATGTGTCCAGGAAAAGAAGAGGAGGAGGAGGAGGAGGAGTGGTGTTGTTTTCTAGGAGTTTGTGTGTGAGGACTGGTGGTGATAATGGTAGTGATGCTGAGTCTACTTCACCACCACCATCTACTGCTGCTGCTGATCATTACGATGTGGTTATCTCTGGGGGAGGAATGGTGGGCTTTGCTATGGCATCAGCACTTGGTGAGAACAACGAATATTTTTGTACAACAGGTCAGGCTTGAATTTTCCAATTTTGTAACATATTTTTGGTTCTCTAACCTAACATTATATATTTTTCAATAATAATTGGGAGGTAAATGTGAGGTAAATATTGAAAGAATTGCCGGTATCTCGTACGGGTGAGGTATTGCCCAGGTGAACGAAGTCGCTCCCAGGGACTTTCCCCATTGATGGGGGCAGAGGGATTTTGTGGTGGCTTGGCCCCCATGGCTTCCTTCCCTGGCAGCCCAGAGGGGTGGTACCACGACATAAACACCGCCACTCCAAGACCTATAGATATGGTAATTCAGATTATGTAACCTAGACAATCGTCTTATGTCACTTCTCAGGAAGGTACCGTAACTCTGACGTAAACTGAATCTTACTTTAATTTAACCAGTGATATTTTGTTTTGCAGGTAAGAGTGCACGTCTGAGTGACCGGCGGGTGTTGCTGCTGGAGGGTGGAGCAGAGCGGGTGTGGGACTTATCTCCTGATTACAGTAACCGTGTGTGTGCTCTCAACCCCACCACACAGCATCTCTTTACATCACTCGGTGTCTGGCAACACATTCTTGACATGAGGGCTCAGCCAGTCAAGAGGATGCAGGTAAGGGCAGTGTCTGTCTGGGAAGTACGATAGACCCTTGTTATAACACAAGCGCTCATATACTTCTTTATACCACCTCATTTTATACCGATTAGGCATTTCAGATTTACCAGTGTTTTTTCAAATTTTTGTGCTATATTTTTATCCCATTGCAACATGAAAAAATATTTACTTATCTATTATTGTCTGTAAATATCCTTGGCTAATTGTTTATCTTAACTCTTAATCACTGAGACTGTGGGGTGTGGACTTTTGCATACCTGCTTCATTAAAACTTTAGATATTTCTATTATATATAATTTCTTTTGAATGTTCCTGTCATTCAAAGGCTGTGTAGGATTGGCTAAAAAATAGCCACCTTGTTAATTAACTTGAAGTTATGGATTATGTATCATTTGCTTGGATGTTTATGACACCATCCAGAAAATCGTCATAGGGGATCAAACCTGCATACACACTCTGATGCAGGTGGTTGGGCTATATGTGTGTGCACTGTTTAAATTACTCATTATTCTTTGTTCCCACATTGCTATTTTATATATGTGATTTCTTCCTTTCCAGGTGTGGGAGGCATGTTCAGAGGCAATGATTACCTTTGAGGGTGATGAGGAGAGACCGGTGGCACACATGGTGGAGAATGATGTTACTCTTCAAGCACTTAAATCTCTCATCCCTTCCCATGTACAGGTTTGTGTTGTGTTAGTGAATGATGTTTTTTTTCACCTGGTTAAAATGTACCAATTCCCTACTAAGTAAAATTACCTTAAATTCATTTTTCACATTCATTCCAGCATTTATAATAGTCATCTAGATGTATCTAGTTGTGTTGATATTTGGTGCAAGTAGTCTTGGATGGCATTACATTTTCTAAAAAAAATGAAATAATTAAATGAGGCTGCTGGTAAATTTTTGTTAGGTTACTAAAAGTAGAGTATTCTTGGATTACTTTTAAAGGATACAAATTGATAGTATTCTCATAGGTTAGTACAGGGTTTATAGAAATAGTTCTTGCAGAAGAGATGTAAATGTAAAAGTGAAAATTATAGTTCCTGCTGGTTTGATTGGATTGACTCAGATCACTGTTTTACTTAGAACACCATCATAAAGTGTGTTGTACTGCTTGACATACACCTTTAGTTTTCATGTAAATATATAAATCTAAAGAGAACCGAATAAATTGTCTCATATACAACAACTATTTTTTCAAGGTTGAGTACAACAGCAGAGTGAGTGGTTACCAATTACCCCAAGACACTTCTTCCACAGTCACCATCACACTTCAGAATGGTCGCACTATTTCCACTGATCTCTTGGTGAGTATAGTACAGTATCAACATTTTCATCATCATCATCAATGCTCCATTTCCCTATTTTTAAGAGTTGGGGAGGCTCTAGCACCTGTGTAGGTACTGTACTCCTGATATCGTAAGGGATACGTGGCTGATTGTATCATTGAAGAATGGTGGGCGATGGGGATGCCACTTCCCTACACCATAACAACATTTTCATTACTGAAATTATGAAAACTATTTTCATTTTCCATAAAGGTATACAGTATTGTTTGCAGAGATGTGGGTAATACATAAAAGGTTCTAACACCCCTTCTGTCCCGAGAGATCCCTTTTGGGTTTTTTCTTTGTGCTTACTCTACTTCTTTTCTGTCTCTTTCTCTCTTTCAGTTACAATGGCAATATTCTACTTCATACTTCCTTCGGATAACCCATGTTGTCCAGATCAAGAATCACTGATGTATCGTTGTAAATACTGTACATCTTCCTGTCTATATATTAATATTCTTTTATCTAAGCAACTGTTTTTGTTATCCAACCAATTTTTAACCCCAATTACATTGCAGAATAATTGAATTACTTATAATTACAAATTACACTTCAGATTGGGGCTGATGGTGTGCGGTCTGGTGTGAGAGCAGCCATGGGGGTTCAGTACCTAGGCTGGGAATATGACCAGATGGGTATTGTAGCCACACTGGAGCTCTCAGAGGTCTGTAACAGTTGAACACATAAGTTTTGTCCTGTTTGCTGCCTTCCTTTTACTAATAACTGTGTTGGTTGTATAAATTTGAGGAAAATATTAATGTTCTATATATGTCCATGTTAGAGATGTACAGATTCCAAAATTTTCACCGATACCACAAAATTAGGCCTAAATTAGCCTGGTGACCATTCTCTGTCTGTTCTTTACATATAGCCGACTGACAACACGGTGGCATGGCAGCGGTTCCTTCCAACAGGACCTGTGGCTCTACTTCCAGTGAGTCTGTCATCTAAAGTGTTTGAAATATTTGTACAGTATGTCTATGCATCTTGGTTGAAGGATTCTGCTTACTATTTTTATTTTTCCAATATATATCTTTACACAATCTCTGTTACTCTATTTTTCCACACCTATCATACATACAGTATACAACTTTGTAAATATCATATACCCATAGTGTGTACAGTATCTTGTATCTGAAGTGGACTTGTGAAGAGATGAAATGTTGTGCAGCAGTTTTGATAATGTGTTCTACATGCTATGTGTGTTTCTCTATTTTCATTTTGAAATTTTACATTAAACCAAGACCAAATAAAGTTATAAAGTTTCTTTTTCAAAGCTTTCAGAAGACAAGAGCTCACTGGTGTGGTCTACAACCAAGAAAACTGCTCAGCACCTCCTCTCCCTCTCAGACGAAGACTTTACCGATGCACTAAACAGAGCAATTGTAAGTTTCTGAGGATGTGGATCATAAATGAGATATAATACGTAGGTCCAAGTACCAAATGTCACTTTGGTACAGCCAAAAGAAATTTTCATAGCATGTATGGTACAAGTGTGATCATGGTACTGTACTTATACAGGGACTGAGAAATAGACTAATCCTGCCTATATTGATGTATTTAATCCGAAACATGTACAGTACACGGTTTAGGGAGCACGAGTGGAGAATAGGTGCAGTGGAAAAGAATCACTTGAGAGGACTGTGACTGACAAATTGAGATGATGGAAGGAAACTATCGTTGATGTTTTTATATTGACTTTACCATTCCATGCAGTGAAGGAACCATGTCAGTCCCTTTCCCCCACAGAAATATGAGACTACTTTTTTTTTATATATAATTCTTTAATTATTAGTACACAGTACTTTTGAAGATATGTATATTTGCTATTGTGTAGACTTGTATACTGTAGATTTGTCTAATTAACTATTTTGCATTATTGTTATTTAAGTAATTGTGTATATATTTATTCATATCAGGATAATGTATTGTAATTTACAACATGAAAGCTTTTATACTACAGTATTCCTTGGACAGTATTTGTGATTCTGTAAATCATTTGCTTTTTGTTGGACAGTGGGATGACAAACCAAGAGATGCAAGGCTAGAGTCTCTACACAAGGGTTGGCTGAGACTCCTGGAGACAGTGTTGCCATGGACCAATGAGGGGGTTGTCCGCCAGCTGCCCCCCTCCGTCACCAGTGTTATTCCCAGCTCTAGGGCCTCCTTCCCCCTCGGCCTGGGCCATGCTGTCCACTATGTAGCTCCCAGAGTGGCACTCATAGGGTCAGTTCTTAAGTGTCTTTTCTGTGTCATCTCTTGGAGAATGTCATGGGTGAACAAGTATGACATGCACATTCACCGTCATTTTTTTTTACACTATTTAGTTGTTTTGTGAGGCTAGAATATGTATGAGTTCTGTATATCTGGTTGATGATATATATATTCATTCCCCTTACTAATATTTACTTCTCAGTTTTGTTGTAAGTTCAATCTTCAATGTCATGATTTAAGGGAATATTAATTCTTCCACACTGCCACAAAGCATCACCTTTACTTTGGTATTCAATTTTTCTGCTTGGCAAAGTGTTGAGGAATGTGTAGCTTCTATTTCCTCTTGATTATTGCAGACCTGGTGAATTTTATTTGAAACTTTTTTTTTAACAGAGATGCAGCACACAGAATACACCCTTTGGCTGGGCAAGGGGTCAACTTAGGGTTTGGTGATGTAGCTATACTGCTGGAAACCCTTGAGAAAGCTGTCCTACTTGGTGCTGACATTGGTAAGTCAACAAACCTGTACAACAAAAGCTAAAGTCGTGTGTCTTGACATCTAAGGTCATTGTAATCACTTCAGATTTGGTGGAGTATTTGTTTACTTTTTACCTCCCAAACATGGCTCTCATGGGAACTCTTACCTTACCTTACCGAAGTGCCGTATCAATGTTGACGTTGGCGATAATGGAACGCCACTCAGTCTTGTCCTCTGCCATCCGCACCACCTGCCTGATGCTTCCGATGTCCGTTTCATTCCTTAAACTCTCCATGTATTTCATCCTTTTACGCCCTCTCGATCTTCCTCCCTCCACCATGCCCATCAAACAATCCCTCTCCACCCCATTCTCTCATAATACATGTCCAACATATTTTATCTGTCTCCTTCTAATTATCGTCATCAACTGTCTCCCCTCTCTCACCCCTCGTAACACCGCTTCATTCGTCACTCTGGCCGTCCGAGGTATTCACTTCATTCTTCTCCAAAACCACATCTCTGCAGCTTCGATTCGTCTCCTCATCGCCTTGCCGATTGTCCTGGTCTCACAACAATACAACATCACTGACCAAACAAAGCACTTCAGCACCCTGCTTCTGGTTTTGATGCTGATCCCCATATTTGTCAGGATGGTCGACATCTTACTGAAGTTGGTCTTGCTCATAGCTATTCTGGCTTTGATCTCTGCCTCGCACCGGCCGTCTTCTTTCACCAGACTCCCCAAATATTTAAATTTTGTAATCTGCCCAATATCATTTCACCTGATATGTATTCTCACATTCAGCCTCTCCTTCTTCTTAGTTATCCCCATGCACTCCATTTTAGTGATGTTTATCTTCAATCCCCTTCTTATGCCTTCCTCATCCATTCTGTCCACCAACATCTGTAGTTTCTCCTCAGAATCAGCCACCAGCACGGTATCATCGGCATATCTGATGTTGTTGATATTTCTTCCTCCTATCTTTATCCCCTCTAGGTCTTCCATCTCATCCATGACTATCTGACTGTACACCGAGAATAAATCTGGTGACAAAATGCACCCCTGCCATACTCCTCTCTCAATCTCAAACCAATTGGTCTTGTTATCCCTAATTCTTACTGCTGCTGTCTGTCCCCAATACATGTTAGCTATTACTCGAACATCTGCTTGCTTGACTCCCAACTCCTGTAGCATCCTTATTAGGTGGGTGTGTTTGACAGTGTCGAATGCTTTCTCAAAATCCACGAAGCACATGTATACATCTTTCTGTTTTTCTACTGCCCTCTCGACTAGTGTCCTCAACATAAATATGTCATTTCTGGTTCCCTTCCTTCTTTTGAATCCAAATTGCACGTCGTCCACTCTCTCCATCACTTTTCTGTTTATTCTATCTTTAATGACTCTTAGTATGATCTTTGTTATCTGACTAGTTATGCTAATTGTTCTGTGTTTTCCGCATTCTATTGCACCTTCCTTCTTTGGTATAGTGATAAAGACAGACTGTAGAGTTCATGGGAACTCTACAGTGGGTATAATAAATTATGTTATCATAGACACTAATGGGTCACTAACAGCAGATAATAATGTACAGTACTACAAGCCAGGTAATTAATACTGATCATCAGTGGCAAGGGTTGCTACACTGGTTTCTTACTGTTCAGAATACAGTATACAGTATGTACCAAAAGTTGTAGTGACCTGCTGGAGACTGACACTTTTGCATATTTCTTCTAGAGTTAATGTGTAAATACTGTATATACTGTACTGGCATTTTTTTTTCTATGTAAAAGCTACATCAGATTTTAATGAATTGGTATAACTGAGGATTGAATACCTTCTTTGCACAATGAACAGTAAAATTTTGAATATTGCAACATAAAGATATACTGGTCACACTGTAACTTAATTTGCAGGTGATGAAAGGATGCTGTATGAGTATGAGCGAGGGAGACAGAGACACAACATGGCTACAATGACCTCAGTGGAAGCTCTATACCGTCTCTACACTTCAGAGGCACCACCCTTGGTCCTCCTCCGTTCTCTGGGACTCTCTGCCGTCAACCTCATTACTCCTGTCAAGGTGAATAGTGTGGCTTTTTTGTAAGTGTGCCATTATAGACACCTCTCTGTATATAAAATGATGACTCTTTGGGCCTTATGCAAGAATGATGATAGTGTGGTCCCAGTATGATGGCTCTGTTTATGGAATCGTCATGCAAGTACCCCACCTTCATCAACACCAGGGATGTTTTTGCATACGATGATTGAGCAACACATAATTCCCATAGTGTGTGATGTGTTTCTTGTCAGTGTACCAGTATAGAAACCTCTTTGCTCTTGTAATGATACTTTGAGCAACACATTATTATTTCCAAAGTGTGTGATGTGTTTTTTGTAAGTGTGCTACCCTACAAACCTCTGCTTATGTAATGACACTGAGCCGATACATAATAATCCCCACCAAGTCATCACCAACAGAGGAAAGACTTCGGTGACAACCACAACTGCTGTACTTTGTAAACTTTATGTTGTTAATGCATGATTACTCTTACTGTACAGTATATATAACACTTAAGGGGAGATTCTCTTGTTCATTATTGGTAGGTCTCTGATTCCCCCAAACTATGCTGACTAACAGATCCCCTATTAGTACCACTGAGGGTGTGTGAGTTCTGGCATTGTTAGGAGCAATCTGTAGTCTTCCAATTTACCAACAAGATCATTTTCCCTTAAGTAATATAGACACAACATTAAATCAGAGGGTGAAAAGTCAAAGTATAGTCATGCTCATTTGCTTACCCCCATCAATTCTGTATTTTGACTTGTATTTTATTTACCTGGCATTTTTTAATTATAATGACATTGCTATTGAACATAATAATTGTGGTAAGCTAATACTTTGCCCCCTTATTTTTTGGATAGTTACTTATATGATATTGTATTAATCTACTGCTTTAGAATTATAATGACATAGCTGTTGAATTTATTAAAGGTAATATTTTGAATTAAAATGACATATCTGTTGAACTTTTTAATAGTAATATATTGAATTTATTGATGATAATATTTTGAATTATAATGACATTGCTCTTGAACTTTTTAATGGTAATATTTTACTAATGTGCCCTTTCTTTCCCAGGAGCGAATCATGAGTCATGCCAACGGTTGAGCAACACACACACCTGTCCAAGGGTCTACACTATTGACAGAATTCTTGATATTATACAGTGAACTCACATTTTACACTGGGATTTCGAGTGTGAAATGTAGTGTGTGAACTGAAACTGTGTACAGAAAACCCTCACTGTACAGTACACTGGTATTATGGGTGTGTAATGAAACTGTACAGAATACCCTCATTGTACAGTGTACTGGTATTATAGGTGTGTAATGTTGTGTACAATAAATGTTTACGGTACATACAATCATTACAAACACACTACTGTATTTCACATATATAATCCCGATATGTAAAATGAGAGTTTACTGTACTTAAGGGGAGCATCTCTTGTTGTTGAATTGGAAAATCTCTGATGACTCCAAACTGTGCCAGGAAAAAGATGCCTTCAGGGGTACTAATAGGTGATCTGTTTTGTGGCACAGTCTGGAGAAATAACAGACCATCCAATTCACCAACAAAAGAAAATAATCTCACCTTAACTCAATTCTTCCATGTTGAAAATCGTTAAATGTAATGATACATTTTATGTTTGTGAAAATAAATTTGTTGAAGAATAATTATACTGTATGTACAAAAATCAAGCCTTAAGTCTTTGCCTATACTGTATTAATTTTAAATATAATATTTGTCATATTAAAGATTTTGTTGCAGGTTAATTGTGTGATGCCTTGTTACCTCCAGGAACTCCCTCCAAGGGAGTGGCCACTGCTGAAGTATGTATCTTTAATTGTAAGTTGTTTTTTATTTTTTTTTAATCACATGGAGAAGTAGGTAGGTTTTCTTCCCTTCCTTCAATTATTCAATTTTTTGTTTTCCTTCCTCCCTCCATTCTTTTTTTTCATCCCTTCTATTTCTTTCCTTCCTTCCCTTTCATGCAGTATTCATGTACAGCCATGGCTGATAGTGCTAGATCAGGACCCAAGGAGTGTTGGAGAGCAACTGAACAGAGTTCGAACAAGTGAATTTTCCAAACCATTCTCAAAGTTAAGAGAGGTTTAGAGACTCACTTTTTCTAACTGTTCAGATGCTCTCCAAATGCTTTACAAATGTGTCGAAGAAAAAGAAAAGATAGATACAGTATAGAAAACTTGTGTCAATAAGGAATACCTACAATGAAAGGTCACAGTAAGAAATGAATTAAATGAAGATGAGACAAGATGTATAAAAATATTAGTTTTCCAAATAGAGTACAGTAATAGATCAATGGAATGCAATACCAGTAGTGGTGTGTGCCAAAAACATACATAACTTTAAAGAAAAATATGATTGGGTTTTAAAATACGGGACATAATGAGATTGACTCAATCCTGTAAATATACAAATAGGTAATTACATACTCAAATGTACAGTACATGCATACATAACTATAAATTAATGTTAAACATATTTTAGGTATAAATTCTAATTAATTTTCTACATACACACTAAATTATAAATATAAATAAAATTTCCACCTTCCCTTTGTGTGTAGGAGATAATAAGGAGAATTAAGGGTTGAAAACTAAAATTATATGTAATGTGACCCTATTACCTGCTGTGATGTGGGCAGTAGGCTATTTAAGGGTTTGGGCATCCCTTCAGTCCCAGCCACTCTTTCAATTATTCAACTGTTCCATCTTTCTATTTACATTATATCGGATTCAAAGGAGCGCCTGAACCTGTAAAGTACACACGCATTCCAAAATTTGTATCCAGATCTTGTTGAAGTTTCGAATCAGTTGACATACTATTGAAACAATGACCGCTTATCCTGTTGTTTCATGTTTGCTTGAGCTCGCTAACTTAATACTCGGTCAGGCCATTCGAATCAAGCCTGCTGGATACATATTTTGGATTGCGAGTGTACTGTACCGTCCTTATTACAACAGGCAAGAGAAACTGAGGAATATAAAATAAAAAGTTTTGCGATCCCCACATCTCTTGCTCAACGGTTGAGTCGTTACTGGCACACCAGAAATTAGGTATATTCAGTTTGTGTTTCACCTGGTTTCACCGCGAGACGGAGGGGGGGCGGGGGGGATATGGGGACGGGTGGACACTGGAGTAGTACTGGGAGGACAGGCCACTCGTACGAGAATATTGGTCGTGGCGGTACAGCAGAGCCATCTAGCGGCGATGAGTAATTAATAACAACTTGCACCTTTACTTACACAGGAGCTGTGTGCGTTTTTTCATTATTTTGGTTTGCTGAAGTTGATTTTGTGATTGAAATGGAGATTACTGGGTGCTTAAAATCCGACTTCAAATTAGTCAGGATAAAGGGAAGCAGACTACGGCTCTGGCAGACGGGAGCTAGAGTGCTGATTCCTTTTGGCCTCTAGAGGCGCCACCGTCCAAGCCAGCCACAACGACAACACGAAAATAACATCGTGTGGCCTATCCTTCTCCCAGTACTAGAATCCTTGCTTCGGGAGAGAGATGGGGGGGGGGGAGAGAGGGGGAGAAGACTCAGGAGAGGTGTAGTCGCCAGCAGTCCATCTTACCGGCTTCAGTTGAGGTCGGGCCTGCCAAGTAACAACAACACACAACTCATTTCTCCACATGCACCTCCTGTGAGTCGCCGGGTGAGTACACTTTACTGCATTTCAGAGTTTTTTCCCTGCTTTTAGCCTTGCCCCGTGAGTTTGTGCTTCGATAATATAGTCCTCTGTCTTCCAAGCTTCTCCTATAGTTTTTAGTTATTTTATGCATTCAAAGGTGGTGTATCCTTTTGGTACTGTATTGTACATTAAAGCGCCTTGATTCTTCCACAGTATGCCAGGGAACAGGACTAGTTAGTAGTTATTGTCAGATAAACAAAGAGAATGGTAGCCTGTCGAAAAGTATATATGTCGGCCTCAGGAATTCGTATACACCACTGGGACATGAAGTGTTGATAAAAACGAGAAAACCAGGTAGGCTATACTCGTGATACGTAATTTCTGACCAGAGACGAACTGCAGGCACCCAGCGGCCACCACACATACCCTGCATTCGAACTCAGCCTTTGTAGGTGTACTGAGTGGAGAAATGAGCAATACCAGGCGATTCGAAGCTTTCTGCTCCTCGCATTCTGGTCAGAAATTATGTATCACGAGTGTACAGCCATGGCTGATAGTACTGGACCAGGGTCCAAGGAGTGTTGGAGAGCATCTGAACAGAGTTCAAACAGGTGAATTTTCCCAACCATTCTCAACGTTGAGAGGTTTAGAAGACTCACTTTTTCGAACTTTGTTCAGTTACTCTTAATCCCGTTTAACCAATGCTCGGTGTACGAATTCCTGAGGCCGACTGTACAGTGAGTTCAGGTTGGATTCATGGGGCTGGGGTCCTCGAATAGATAGAATGATCACATTCTTTCCCAGCTTTGTCTCCGGTCTATTTTTAATAATAATAATCTATCCCCAGACGAACCTCCGACTTGGATGCCCGGCCCGTCCAACCCAGCCCAGCGATTGGAAACACTTTAAATGTAAGTAAAAAATAGTATATTATATTTGTACTGTAATACGTGTATAGTATCCAGTTGTTTAATTGGCACGTAAAATCATATACTTAGTTTACAGTAAGCGATCATATTCAGTTAAATCGTGACTCGTGTTGGTGAATTGGAAGGCTACTGTTTATTTTTAACTATATGCCACGAAACAGGAATCCTATTAGTAACATAAAGGTGACTTGTTTCCTGGCATATTTTAGAGGAATCTGAAGCCTCCCAATTCGTCAACAAGAGATTCATCCCTTAAACTCTTGTTCCTCTCTATCTGTAGTCTTGAGCAAACAAGTAAAGTAATATTTAAACTGACTGTGTCAAAGTTACGTGTGACAAAATTCCTGCACTGACCTTATAGTGAAATAGAATCTGGGCTTCACGTGCTCCTAAATTGAAAAGATTGAGTATTATGATTTCAATAACATCTTAAATGGCTGTATAGCAGTGGTGGTAAATCCATTCCAAGCACCAGGATACAATTAAATTTTATTGAGTTTTATATATGACACACTTTGGAGTAATCAAGGCACTCGAAAGTACTATTATTAATGGTTTCATGTTTTTCCAGATAAGATTGGACTGTGTTACGAGGTAATATATTAGCAACACTACACTTTTGCTGCAGAGTGTACAGCCATGGACCACAGGAGAGCAGCTGAATTATTCTCAACTTAGAGAGGTGTAAGAAGACATCTCCAACATCCTTTGGACTCTAGGAACGTCAGAAGGAAATATAATTATCTTTTACAGAAAAGTCTTTATTCTTCCATACAGCTCAAGTCTACACATGGAATACAAGTTGCCAAACCTAGTAGGGTCCTGGCGCAGAAACCAAGATTATGGCTTATAACACTTTCGCTCAATCACAATTAGAGAGCATTGCGACACCGTCTGGGGCCCACACACTTACAAGAAGAGTCCATACAAAACTGCAAGATGGGCCTGACGTGATTACAATCACACTACATCAGTCACTTGTCTTAATTAAACAAGACTAGACCCATAATCAAAAACAAATATATTTACACTCATTTTTTCCCAGCAGCCGCATCTCGTGTAGTTAATAGCCCCACTCTTGACACATTTAGAAATAAGATCACCAGTCATTATCCACAACATATTATGCTGCTCGTGAGTGGCCCTCTGCCTTGAAACTGCTGTTTTTACACGTCTTCCTCTAGGTGTGCTGGCCTCCATTACCCACATGATCATCAAGGCTCTCATTCATGGCCAGTGTCTAATTCTAACTGCACCATACATGTAGTCGCATGGCAGCAAGTGTTGAAGACGTACTGTAGGAAAGATGAAAAATAAATAAGGTTAAAACATCGTAATTATAATTAACCAAACTAAGCCAAATATCACGAGCCATAGTAAGTATACAGGTCTGATTCGAAGAGCCGGATTGAGTATTATTTAGAGCTTCAGCTTTCAACAAGACCTCGATACTTTTATATATTTCAAATTTCCAAGCTGTCAAATGGACGACAACTGGATATTTCTTCTATACTATGCAAATTATATTTATTTTAAAACTAACCACGTATTAGTAATTTATGAAACATATATTCATTAAATATTTTTTTAGCATTGTTCACAAATTATGAAATTACTGGACAAATACTTACCAATTAATGCAGTGATAAGACGACCAGTCCAACACCTGTTACTTCCTCGTCTCCTCACGTGACCAACATCTGCCAAGAGTACAGATAATTATATAAATAAATGTCCTATAAATATAGTTTGTTACATTTGCCGTCAGTTAAGTTTAAGTATTGTATAATTCAAACTCTCTTCATTTTTATACTGTAATCCTCTTAATAGTTGTGGTACAATAAACCTACTTTGTACAGTGATAATAAACTGGAAGCCAACTCAAACACGTAATTTGTTATGACCACAAATGAGTAGAGTACTTTATAGTCCCTGTTCTTGCCTTCTTATGCCATACTTATTTTAATTAATGCATAATGCCTTCCGACTGTCTTCTTTCATCCCCTATAGGCTCCGGGCACTGCCAGTTTATTTCTAGTTTCTTTAGTAATATCAGATGGATCACTGTTTCCGGCAGGCACTTACTTTACAAAATTGCGTATTGGACGGGGCACTATTATCTAATCTCAAACTCTTGGGATCATAAACAAACTCCACTCATTAAAACTAAATGTAGAGGTTTACTTACTTAGGTGGTGGAATTCTAGGTCCCATGCCACAGCTGGATCTGTGCTCTACAGGACCTCCCTCGAAGATATCTTACGTATTTGTAAATCCAGCCATACTAAATCCATCGCGTCTCGCTCACAAGCCAAGGATTGGGGCAGGACACCAGCTATGTAGAATGAAAAAACAGTAAATATCTTCAGTTTGCTCGTTACTCAGTGTAATATTTACAATGATGTAACGTTAAATTATACAGTTGGGGAAGGGGGTTCCCTCTTATTACCCGAGTGTACACTTTGATCTCGTAATGGAAGTGTTATGAATGAATTATAGTATTATGATGATTAATATATGATTTGTCAGGATATTTTAATCATATGTAACTGATTAAGCAAGAGCATTATGGTCAATTAAAGTGTTTTTTTTATAATTAATTGCGCCGTAGCGTCAATCAAGAGGCATGCAACTATACCTACAAGTACAGTGTCGGCAAAAAAAGACGCTACCTCCCACCATGGTCCCACCCTGTAGACAGAATCAATGAGAATCAAATTACTACAGACACACACATATCTTGATAACATAGCAGAATGAAGTGTATGTGCTTGGTAGGCTATAGATTCCTTTCTATAACACTCTGTACCATTATTCACTGACTAGCATTAGCAACTAAATAGAAGCTATTGAAAGATTTCACTAATTGCAATATGCCTTTCACAAACTAAAGATAATTTTCAACACAACTGACTTAAGACAATTATTGTGATTGTATGGGTGAGGAAATTGTACCAGATCAAAGGAACTCATTGCCACGATCTTAAGTTACGAAATTCAGCAGGAATTTCACCTCCGATGGGAACGAAATCCAATTACATTAGACTAAACAGTGAAAATAATAATTACCAACCTTGTACAGTCGTGGTCAAAATAATCATCCATAGAGGTGTAACTCACCTAAGTTTGACAGCTTCACAATGGGTTTTTTTAGCTTATAGGCTACACACTACTTAAAACAACAACATCATATATGAACGTGAAAACATTGGACAGTAAATTGTTTGAGATACCCACATGTAGATTATTATTAACCACGACTGTACAGCCATGTTGTAGTCTCACTTGTATGGCTAAATATAGGAACATTTGAGGTGTGTGTGGTGTTTGATTCGTGAAATTCCTTGACAAACTTGATTACTACACAACATTTACATATTTACCAACTGTACATATCTGTAAATAAATACCTGTATACCTGGCCAGCGTTTAATTAAGAACATACCACACCTTCACATCAACACCTGCCAATTAATGTTATGAGTACAAAGAGAATGGTAATTATAGTCAATTTAAATAACCTGCGATTTAGTTTGCCCATAAAAACAGTTTCAAATACTCCAAATCCCTATTAAGTTATATTTATAGCTCTGACACTAAGCTCCCTTCTAGAACTCCCAGCAAGGATGTGGCCACAACAGAACGTGTTCAGTTCTCCCTGTTCCAGCAATACCTCCTTGCTTGGTCAAGCCCTCCCCTTCCTTACATTAACATTTATCTCCATTTACTCCTTCATTCTGTTGATGGTCTGCCTCATGCCAAGTTCCACCACCTCACTCTCGTACACCTCTGTGAACTCCGTCTTTCATTCTCTCCAAATGTCCAAATCACCTCAATGTACTTAGCTTCAATCACCCCACATTCAGCACCAACTGCCTTCTCACTCAGACAACATCTAAATAAATAAATAGTTTATTTCCACCAATGGTGGTTATTCTTCATAGGCTACATGTTACATCTCTCATACATACATTATTCTTAATAATGTGCCCATCCCACCTTGTCTGGCAACATGTTCCTCACATCCCTACCACACCTATTCGAGAGAGTCGAGACTGTTGTGCCCGGTTCAATGTCTATAATACGTATGTCAGTGTTGACAGACTAATATTTCAGTTCCCTTTTCACTTCCATGCTCACGCTTCTATTCTTCATGATTCTCCTTGGAACGCATGACCTGTCTATCCCGCACTGCTCATATTTTTCCTTCCATGCCCCAATATTTACATAACACTTCCTAAATATCTAAACTCCTCCACTTCATCTTCTCATCTTACAGAGTTGTTATCTCGTCCCAATAGGTACAGTCGGCCTCAGAAATTCGTATACACCACTAACATCAATGGTCCGTAACAGCTAGAAAATTAAGTACATTACATTCCTAACACCAAACTTTTCTAGTAGTGTTATTGTGTAATACTTGAAACAGTCAGGGTAAATTTTTACAAGTTGCCACAACAGGATTTCACTGGAAAAAAATATATTTCCTAGAAGGACTTAGTGTGACTACCGGGACCTAACTGGGACAGACTACCGGGACCTAAGCAGGAAAAAATATGCAGTAGAAATTAGTCAGACCTGACCTGACCTGACCTGACCTAACCTAATCTGTACTGGGACACACTACCGGGACCTAACTATAAGAGGTAACTACTGTTATGCAGCATTTGCAGAAGAAATGGTATAGAAAAGTTGTTTGTAATAGTGAAATATAAACACTGGTAATAGTAAAATTTTTGAAATCGAGTTGTGGCAACTTGTAAAAATATTCCCCTGTAACTCCCTGCCATCAACACAATATCAGCTACAAACAGGCTTGTCACTAAAAACCATTTCACTCCATCTAGTTTCAGCCTTGCTCCCAGGCCTTCTACTTTTGCCTTCATCTCTCGTACAGTCGGCGGCAAAAGTCCTGTCGCCTAACCTGCTCCAACGAGACAGAATTCATGGACTCGAGAAATACACACGTTTTCTACACCTAATAATTTCGAGTCTATGAACATCGCGTGCCTCAGTGAAGCAAGTGAGGCGACACGACTTTTGCCGCCGACTGTACATTCATCCATAAATATTATGATATGCCAGACTGCCAGTGTCATTACACTTCTCACTTAGACCACCTTCCATACGAACACATCCATTTGTCCCTCTATAGAACACTACAATCCCTTCCAACAGGTGCCCACAAACACCATATATCACAAGTACACTCAATCCCTATCCCACCTGGGCCGAAGCCAGAGGTCTGAAGTAGGCTGTTTGTGGACGACAGCTCAGCCAAACCATCACGAGGACACACACTTCCAAGCAATGGAGGCTCTGAGTGATGAGTGATTGGGCTGTCGTCTAGAAACTGTCTGCTCCAGTTCTCTGGCTTCGACTTAGGTGGGCTAGAGATTGTGGTTCGCATATAGTTTCCTAACTTTCCCAAAGTATTTCTCCATTGATGATTTGCTTGCAAAGATCTGATCCAGACAACTACCCATTCTGAACTCTCCCTGCTCCTCACTTTAATTATTAAACACAATCTTGAAGAGAGAACATGCAAATAACTATCACTGCTTCTTCAAATGTGGATAAACGATTATGTCAGCCAGCTAAGAGCAACTTCCCAAATGCTTACCAATTACTGAAGCAACACAGAAGAGGGATAACCAAACGGCACGAGTAGAACTGTCAGACTAAAAGGCAGCCGGTAGTGACTAGTGATACACCCTCCCCCCCCCCCCCACCCCCTCCATCTCTTCACGTCACCACCCACACCCACACATGCCAACGGTGATAATTATAACAAATAATGCAGTGTTACCGAGAAACATTGCTAATATTTCTTGCATAATTATTCAATGAGTTGGATACATTGAAATTATATAAATGGTATAAATTCTTAAAGCATATTATACAGTATTCCCAAACACATTTCCACCATTAATAAAATATATTATTCGGCATGGTAACTCAATCTGCCAATCCACCAATGGGATTCAACCATAGAGGTATAATCTAAGAGGAGGCGGCATGACGTCACAGAGGTGAAGCCAGTTTTCTATTGGTCGGCTGTCCTCCCTACCCCCCATTGACTCAAAACATTGGACAGCTGATCATGTCGGACCATCAATTTCACCAACATTCTTTGCCATTTTTTAAGATAATGGTGGCGTGTTCAGCATATGGGTGTACCCAGAGAGACAGGTGTCTTTCTACTACATTTCATATGTATGTTAAGAAAGTCATATAGAAAAATATACGACAGAAATTGACAAATCAACGAAGTGAATTTCATCACCTGCCTCGCACACCGCGACACGTACCCATGTCCTGTAGAATATTAACACTGTACACACAAAAACAGTAAAGCCAAGGCTATTATAGTGTTGTGATATTAACTATTAATGTATAACCTGACGTATATATAGCATTGACAGGGTTATAAAAGATAAACTGGCTCCATGGGGGGACCTATTTGTGCCTAAGTTAGGGTTGGCCTGAAGGATAACTCGATTGTTGAGAGATTGTATTATGAATGTTTTAGCATATTTCATAATGTTTTATAGATATTTAATTTATAATTGTGTTTACTATGTAGACTATTTGGTTGTTGAGAATTTAGGTGTAAGTTAAAAAACCGTAGTCTAAGTTAAGCCAATGTGCGGAAAGAGTTTTTATAATTGTGAAATTATATGGCCTGGGACTGATGAGTAAAATTAATATTTCTGTGTAAATCATAGTGAACTGAAACTGAGGAAGTGATGACACACTTTATGCAGTAACATGCAGCCATCATGGTAAGATTCCATGTGGCTTATAAGTGGTAAAATGTGTTTGATACAAGACAACACACCTGAGTGTCAACTCAATTACATGACAGTTCTGGGTGTTACACTACAAATCTCTTCACTACACATCACATATCTCCAGTAGGCCTACCTACCATATACACATTTTCACTACCCTATTCACATGTTCAGTACACTGTACACACATCTCTATTACCTTAATTATACACATCATCACAACACACCACATCTTCACTACCCTATACATATCTTCACTACATAGGCTACATTTTCACTGCAGATCACACATCTTCACAGCACACACACACATCTTCACTTCACTATACACATCTTACTGTATAAATTATAATCTTATTTATATACTATACTTAAAGAGTGACACAAGGCCTTCCACAGTCTCATACTAGATCTCTTTATATAATTAATACCCACACATGAAGCTGGTAGGCCTATGGTTCGTTACTTGTGAGGTGCTTGGCTACAACGAAATGAAATTTAAGTGAAAAAAGATGTAGTTTGTTGACAGGCAGACAGTAAAATATTATTACTATCTGCTTGTCAACAAACTATAATTTTTGCTCACTTTCCTTCCTGTTGTAGGTATCTCACAAGTAGCGAGGCATACCAGATTCACGTGTGGTCATCTGTACTTGTTGTTATTTCTCTGTATCGTTATAATACGGTCTGTGGGTTGGTATGTAAGCTATCACCTTCTCTTTTACTATACTTTTTGCATAAAATAAGCTATTCATTTATTATTCAATTCATTCTTTCATTCATACTCCTAGGAAAAGTTTGCGAGCAGAGGTAATGCTCTAGCTGGAAACAGCGATATTTAATGGGTTTATGTACTTTTGATAATATACAGAATTGGATAATTTTATGTAGTTATCATATATGGAACAAATTCAAGTCTCTTTCTGGCTATGATTATAGGATATATGAGAAAATAAGACCATAATTATAATGGGAGTAAGGCGTGCGAGGCAATGTTTTGAGTCAATGGGGGGGGAGGAGGGTAATAGGCTCCGCCCCTTGCTTCACTTTGGGTGTACAGGACGAGCGGCTCATGCCGCCTCCTCTTAGATTATACCTCCATGGATTCAACATATGGACACAGCAAACCTTTACTAAGCCCGCTATTTTTTCATTTCCCATTATTACTTGCACAAACAATTGATAGAAATAAGTTTTGTATATTATTATATCTAGCTAAAACAACATCCACTCACACGACAACACCTCACTATCGAACACACTAATAACTCCACCAAAAGGATGACAAAAGACTACGTAGTACAGTACATACAACCAGCAATAGGCTGTTTATGAGTCCCATAAGTTGTTAAGTAGTTTTGGTAGTTTCCATTTTGCTCTCTTGCATAACAAAGACATGTCATGGCATTCATATTTTCTTTTTGGCTTACGGCGGAGTGTTTGCGTGTATTATTTTATATACTAATATGTTATTTATTAATCAATTTACTGAATTTTACTCCAAAGAACCATTACTTTTAGAAAGTGCCTCGATATCCTCTAGAAGTGGCCTCATAACCCGGCCACTGCCTTAAACCCATTTATTTCATCGTAAAATTGATGTTACATAATATTTTAGGCAATTGAAACACGTACAGTCGTGGACAAAACTATCGCGCCCCTCCTGACTGAAACACTACGTTGGAGCAGGTAACACTTGATCCCATCTCATCTAAAGTTATTGCCTTACTCCTGCTTTGTCTTGCAAGTCCCGCATGACTTGAGCGAGAGAGAGGCGAGATCAAAAGTGTTACTACCTCAAATCAAGTCTCTCAGTCAGAAGAAGGGCGCGATATATTGTCCACGATAGTACGTATTTTCAACTTGGAAAGAATTAAAGGATCAAACAGCTTACTGTCCCACCTCTCACTTCTTCATCAGGTGCCGTATGACCCCGCTGTTGACGCACCTTTATAGTATCAATCAACCTTGGAGTTCCCAATATCTGTCTACAGTAGCCTACATACATTAATTTCTATTTTTTGTTTGTTTTTTCCATCTCTCCCTCTGATTTGTCTATTACATTGCTTGCATATAAATATTACTGGGAGTAGGCTACTATACATTTCTAACAAGTATTTTCAATCATAAGCTTGTTACTTGTGCTAATCACTCAATAGGCCTATACCATATTTTCCTTTTTTTGCATCTGTTCTATAATTTTCTATGTTTTCAAAACATTTCTTTTACCATCAATTGTTACCCCTTAATATACATGTAGTATATTTTATTTCATTTATCCATGTCTTTTTGAGGAAGTGTAATTGAGGAGTTTCTGTACTTGAGGAATGTCTTAACATTATTGATGTGGGAGGCTGGAAGGTTGGGGCAGTACCATCAAATCTGATACAGTATGTAGGTTATGACAGCAAGTTGCATGGTGAACATATGCTGAATGTATCTCACATACCTTAACTCTGTTCCTCAGTCAAACCAGCACCCAAATACAAAAACATCTGGTTGAGACATAAAGAGCATAATGTGTGAGTTGAGACAGTAAGCAAAGTGTTTTCATTAATAGTTGATTAACCTGAGGATGACAGAAGCAAACTTTTTCTGTTCAAATTCACAGTTGTCCGAATCCCTGAGAACAAGTTGTTAACAAAGGACTGATTAAACTAATATATTTGTGTGATATAGTACATGCTCTAGAGGTAAGAGGACAATAATAACAAATATAGTTTGGATTAAATTTGCCTGTTACATGCTTAGTACAAATTACATCATCCACATTTTAATGTGGATTCAATGCACATATACAACCGTATAGACCTTTGGCTTTTCAAATATAAAGTAGTGCTTCATAAGCATAAAAAAATTTATCTCTGATACATCCAGTTACTATATCAAAACTCCCCAACATTATTATGGAATGGCAATTGAGGAATGTTTTCACAATGTCTTTTCCTGTTACAGTATAGTAAATATGGACAAATAATATATCTAGTTATGTACAGAACTCTACAGCTTTACTATTCTACACAAAATATTAACTTGGGACGCACTGCACTGATGCCAAGGACAATCAACTATTCTAATCTTTGGTGTTGCATATCATCTGACCAAAACTACAAACATGCTATGGGCCTAACTTACTTTATAAACCTGCCATCAATCATATTCCAACCAGGTGTAAAGAACAGTTTTTTCTCTCCATATTTTTCTGCCTCTCTCCCACTCTAATTCTTTGTCTCCCATACTATCTATCTCATTATCTTTGACTCTTTCTCTTGCTATTCCTTTCACGAGTATATTCTTCATGTAAGCAAATGTAATTGAAGAGAAAAATTATTACTCAAATCTAATCAGATACTTTCACTTTACACCAGGGTTGGTTTGTGAATGTTGTCAAATTTAGAAAGTGCCAGTAACCTATAGTAGGTACTGTTGTGGACAATAATATCAAAACATATAGGGAGGACTTAGTTAATTGTTTGATAGTTTCCCTCAAGTAGTACACTGGATATGATTCCCTTGAAAACATTAAGCAGCAGTTTCTAGTGTGTGGTAAGAAGCCACTCACTTATCAAAACTGTAATATCATAAAAGTACAGTACAGTACAACGATGATCACAAACCTATTTGAGTCGTCCCTATTTGTACTGAGACTGATGTCCATGACTGTACCTATGTGAATGAATTCTACCTGTACAGAATGACTGGACCTCATGTGTTGTTGTACAAGAGAAACAACTGAAACATTTCTTCATCTCTATGTGGTATGCGTTCCTGAAAAGTATTTGACGTAGTTATAGACAAAATTATTAGTTGAGAAAACTGAGGTCAAAATATCTGGTAAACAACAAACCACTTGATTTCAACATGTGCTGGAAATAAATTAAAGTGAAAGAATGGAGTTCATCCTAGGCCTGGAGGACCCTGAAGGACAAGGGAGAAAGTGTTAAAGCATGTGCTAGGAAAAAACAAACTCATGAAAATATCTAGCGAGTCAAAAACCGCTTGACCTCAAGATGTACAGTACTGTACGAGAAAAAGCCATCACTTGTTATATCCCAGACCTCCTGTTATCAATCATTATAAGAGTCCTGGAGGTTTCCTGGAGGAGTGCACTGAGTTTTGATTGACTGCACAGTTTAGTTCAGCATGAGTTTCAATGTGGTTTGTTGCCTATAAGTTACATCGTACAGAAAGAGGATACACCTTTTTCGTTCACTGTAGTGTAGAGCCAGCTGTGGCATGCACAATATTTCAAGCTCACTTATCACCTTTAAAATTTGAGTGGTACTGTTTTGGAGTTTAGGCTAAACATAAGAAAAACATGGGATAGTTGATGACAATGATTGGTAAGATGGCTCAATACTGAACTAAATCATCATCAATTTAATTCTATGTTGGTAGCTCCCATTCACGAGGTTTGATGTTTGTAGAAAATCTTCCATTCTCTCATCCTTGTCTCTCTTTTTCAATCCTAAACAATTAATTCAGATTCTCTCTCACCCAACCTTTTGGTGTTACTTGGGGGCAAACTACAGTATTATGATAAGTGATACAATAAACAATCACTTGGCCCCAAGACTCATCTTTCATAATATGCCCTTTGGTTGTGAGGAATGAATCTTCACTATCCAGAGGCAAGAAAAAGGTGTACTGCTGAAAACTAACATCAGAATCAATCTCAAAGTAAAGGAGAAAATTTTCCTCTTAAACCTGTATACAGAAAATTCAAGAGGTCCAACCCAGATATAAATTTTCACAAACTTTCATTACATACAGTATATCCAGTGACTACATCGCCAGGACTCCATTATGACAAAACATTTCTTGTATACTTCAAAGATTAAACATATCAGGTCAGTGCAATACACAAAAGACAACAAAATTTCAGCTGATATTACTAGAACATATAACTAGAATATGTCTTCTGTACAAGATAAATTCTTGTTAAAATATTATGCAGCTATATATTTCCTCAACATAAATGACCTATAAAACGGGTCTACTTTTTTGACAGATAGAATAATTATGTCTACAGCCAAAATCCTGTGAGGTTTCTGCTATGACTGATTAACTGTGTGCCTCTCTATCATCATCTAGGTGACCATCTATGATCTTTATCATAACATGTGGAAATTTACTATAATTTTGAAAAATCAACTATAGACTAGGAAAAGGTAAAGGTAAATTTGAAAAATTTAGAATACAATATTTAACATAGGAATATACAAAATTTTCACTCCATAATTAATAAATTGCAATGAAACTTACATAAGTTTGTGTAAACAGTTGTACTGTTCTAGAAAACAATGACCTGTAAACAGAGTAACACTTTCAACAAATACACACAACATTCTGTACATGCACACCTACATACATACTATATAATAATATATATATCCACATAACTACAAAACAAACACACACACACACAAACCAAAATTACCGGTGATTAGTCCACTATTTACAGTAACAATGTTTTGTTTCTACTAAATGATCTATTCAACACATAGTGGTTTCTTTCCATCTGAAGTTAATGGTCTATATGCTGCCCGCATTACTAAATAATCCAAATGACTAATATGTCTCTTATCCAAAGGTAAAAACTATTGGTATTCAAACTTATTGGAAAGGTGGTGAGGTGGGATATATGCGAGGGGAGAGAATAAAAATATAAACTTACTGCACTCTGTCCAATGTCATCAATGAGACAAGACAGACAATGAGAACTCGGGGTGTATTCCCAGTCTTCTGAGCCTTGTAATTTTAAGACAACCCCAAAAACTACCTTGTGCGGTAATCTTTAAAGCTTATCAATCAGGTTCTATAGACATTAGTACTGTATAGACCTGGGGTGGGATTTGTAACTTTAGGCCCTTTGGCAAGTCCCCATGGTTTGATAAATACAGCCCCTTTCTCTGAAATGCCCAGTATAATAAAGTATATAATCTTCATCATGTCCTCCTCTGCTTTAATGTTCTTTTGTTCGTAATTCATATCACCTTATTAAAAGATATCAAAATAATAATGTATGTCAGTCACAAATTACTGACCAAAACACAAGTCAAGGTTAGCAGAAAACTGTAGAAAAAAATGGAGGCTACAAATACCCTCCAAACACCTATGCCACAAAACAGACCACCTACAGTATACTGTACTGAGGAAATCTGTCTCTTTCTGGAACCTGTGGCCTCCAAGTCAACAACAGAATCTTGTTCCCTTGACTATAGTGCATTTTTTCATCCTGGCAAAAATGCACAAATTCCCTTCTATTATAAATATAAGATAAATGTTTTTAGTACATTCCAGTGTTTCTATATTGTATATAAGTATTTAGATGTGTATATTTTTGGTGGAGTTTGCTTTGACTGCATTACATTATGAAACAAAGTTAAGAAATTTAATGAGGGAGACAGTACATGTTTACCAGGTAAAAAAGAATGGAGTACAGTACAGTATAACTAACTACAGCTACTGTATGGTTATACCAATCTATCTAAGTAATATATCTCAAAGTTTCTTCACAATAATTAGCCTTAGTAATAAATCAGGATCTTGTCAATAAATGATGATATACAATATAAACAAAAACAAGCACTGGCATCAGCCTATACACACGTCACTGGGAACTCCTTCACTTTATATATATATATTGGTTTGTCCACTGTAGTATTTTTCTCCTTAATCTAGTGTATATACAAGATTCTATATATAATTTTTACACCATAATGCACAGGATGAAACTTAGTCTCAGCCGGACATGGAAAGTGGAAAACAGAGGACACGCAAACATTACGAGAAATGAATGTCAACGCGGAACAAAAGAACCAAGTGTGAGACAAGTCATGAGCAGGTGATGAACAGGACTATTCTACATTTTTTTTATGATGGTGAAAATGCACCGATTCCCTTCTACAGTATGTAATATAACTCTAGATACAATTTCAGAGACAATTCCAGTGTTAATAGGTTAAGTATTTATTGTGTAAATTTTTGGTGTACTGTAATTTGTCTTGGATTGTATTACATTTACTAATAAACAAAAAAAATTACATGAGGGAGTCGATACACATTTGCCAAGTAAAACAAAATGGAGTATAGGATGACATCAACATAGACATCACCCAGAACTGTTGTACAGGTCACTATCATCACCTCAACAATGACTATCTCTGAGGTTCAGTGAATGTTCAAGTCAAGGAGAGAAGGAGGAGACTACAGTGCATTCAATGTGTTCAAGCAATATAACTCACTATTCTCCCATTGGTCATTATGTATTTTATGGGAAGATTCTCTTGTTATTGACTTGGAAGGTCTGTGATTCCTCCAAACTATGCCAGGAAACAGATGACCTTAATGTTACCCTAATGGGGGATCCGTTTCGTGGAATAATTTTGAGGAATCAGGAGCCCTCCAATTTACAATCAAGAGAATCTCCCATTAAGATCAGTTACCTCCCATTTACAGTCAATTAAGCTATTCTCAGTACATGTATTTCATAAACTTATTGATGGTAATGAGCACCTTTGACTTTGTGGAGGAACTAACTATACATTAATAGGGAGTGCCACTAGTAATTCCCAAGCATTGTTGTACTCTCATGATTATTTAAGTGCGTCAGTTTCAAGCATAGTCAACCTTGCATTCCTTGATTACTCCCAAACTTTGGATGCACTATAGCAGAGTATGATAGTGACAGAGTGTGATAGTGATCGAATATGAAAGTATTATTTGATAATGATCGACAGTGCAAAGGATAAGATTATTAGAAAAATGGTGGGTCCTGTTTTGAGGTTTGAACAGAAAGGCCAGTCAGCAGAGAGGGTGGAGATCAGGAAGGCATGTCAAGAGATGATGTTGGATGGGGGGTGGGGGGGTGGGGGGGTGGGGGCAGAGATCAACAGGAGGAGCTCTTGTAGTCAGAGGTGTCGGAAGCGTTGCAGGAGTCTGTGTGGAGCTCGCCAGTTGTATCTGTTTTCAACTCGGTACCAGGTCTGCAACACGGGTAATACGATAACAATATTGATGATGGTGAAGACATTTTTTTTAAGTATAAATGCTTGAATGGTTGCAAATGTGAATGACACATTTCTCTATCTAGAAAAACTTGCATGTTTGAAAATGCTTCATGACATCCCAGAGGTTCATTTTTTCAATCCCAAAACTTCATTATGATTATGTTTTCCTTATTGTTTGGAATACAAGAAACAATTGCATGTGACTGTACAGCAGAAATTAATGGCTAATTTTTACTCCTTACTACTGTCACTCTGACTGTACATCTTGAAGGAGTGGAGCAAGAAAAATCTATCCCTTTACAACTCTGTTTGTAGAAAAACAAGAACTACACACAAATGTGTCCTTTGCAACTGAAACTGTCACTGCAGTCACAAGCAGCACTACTCCAGCTAAGCAATAGTCACAATATGTAAAATATATTACCCAAGCTCAACACTGACGTACAGTTGCCCAAGAAAAGACTGCAACCAAATTTGCTGGTGTGTGGCAATATCTGGCAGCTGCTCCAAAGTAAACACTCATATTTTATCAATTGATCACTCAGAACCTATAACCTTTAATTGTACGTACGTATGGATGTTATTGGCTTCAGCAAATTACATT
Organism: Petrolisthes manimaculis; assembly: GCA_034508575.1. Taxonomy (NCBI): domain Eukaryota; kingdom Metazoa; phylum Arthropoda; class Malacostraca; order Decapoda; family Porcellanidae; genus Petrolisthes; species Petrolisthes manimaculis. Next base: position 587,195 of record JAWZYT010001119.1, read on the forward strand.
CATTTTTACAACGGTTATTGGTTCTGAGTGATCCATTGATAAAATACGAGTGTTTACTTTGGAGCATCTGCCAGATATTGCCACACACCAGCAAATTTGGTTGCAGTCTTTCTTGGGCAACTGTACATATATATCATACATATAACATACAGATACAGGCCGGGATCCACAAAGCACTTATGCTGGTGTAAACCAGAGATACTCCTCTGTCTAACTTACACCAGTATCAACAAAAGTAATTTGTGTCTCACTGATGACATCACAGATGCAAATGAAGGCATAAAGTTACACTTGCTTCAGAAGTGGTATAAATCCCTACACCCAGATTTAATTTCTTTGGATTAGAACTTTGAGTATTAATAACAGCATTGATTGATATTAGGCCAGAGTATTAATACCAAAATAACAAGTCTTAATTTGGCAATTATGTAAACATAAAAGTATCTATTGTAAGTTTTTAAGCCATTCATGCCCTATATAAATAGATGATGGGAAAAGAGGGATAGTTTGACATTCACCACCACAACCACAAGTGCTAAATATATGTCCTACATTATACATATATGATTTTGTGCAATAAAAAGACAAAAAGATGTTTATTAAACTACTACAGTACTTCAAGGAAAATTTCTCTTCATCACTCAATTATTATTCATGATGTCACATTTGATGCGAGTTATAGACAAGTTTTGGATTTGATTGATTAGAGTCAAACACTGCCCTGTGATTGGTCGCTGCATACGGAATGCATAGCTGTGATTGGCTGACCAACTTTGTGATGTCACAGCACCTACCAGAGATACTCTTCCATACTTCGGTGTAAGTTAACGTTGTGGATATATAGTAGTGTAAATATATGAGTAGCCAGGCTTAATTTACACCCGGAACAAATAGATGTAATTCTTATGCAACTTTAAGATGTTTATTATGACAACTAAAAGATGTCCCAAATGGGATATAACTTTTAATGATGGCTGTACCTTGAGCTCAGTGAGGCAATAGTGCGAATGAGCTGTGTGTTGGCCGAGTCCAGAGCCGCTATGTGACGTGCCTGGGCCGTGATACGAGCTTCCTTGTCTTCCACCGCTCGACGCAACACTTCTTGCTCCAGGCGGAAATCATGCTCCATGCTCATCAGTCTGGGGAGTAAATTATCTAAAATATTACTCTGGATGTGATAACTGGATGAGATAAGACTTTACTAGGTCTGATAGGGGAAAGTACACTCGTCATACATAAGTTCTGACCAGGAAGTCTACGAACTCCATGTCCTCTTCCGTTCCATATCTGATTTTCATATAAAAAAATATATTAGTGAGTACAGTACTTTAATGGTCAAGATATATGGCAAATTTTATGCATTTCTAGATCTATACCTTAATATAATGTACAGTATTAACCCCTCGTGACTGGTCAGCAGGATCTCCTGGATGAACCAAGGTGGCAGGATTTCCCAGCATTACTAATATTGCACAAAAATTGGATATTTGGGTGAAAATTTTGTGCATCCAGGCTACAGCTCGCAGTGTATCAGTAGGACAGCATAGCCCATGCAGTGTATATTTGGCTTTTATCATGCATGAGACTCCCGAAAAAATTCTCGCACATCCAGATCGATGCCCCCCATCGCCTCACCACCCATCTCTCCACCAGCCGGCGCCCCACTACCTACTGTGCCACATCACAGACAGACCACATGTACAAACACCACCCAACTCTCTCGTTAAAAGTTACTCCTCTTCATCACCTATTATCTCCGCAAGCCGGAGTTGTAGAGAGATAGGGTGGACCTTATTGGAAAGAAAAAGAGTTGATGGTGAAAACAGACCCAAATTTAAGTTCCTAGGTATTGTAGGTGAGACATGGGGAGTAAGTAAAATGGAGCCTTTTAGGCTATAAACCCTGGACAGGGAGCCCACCTAGCACAGGAGGTTTATCATAACTAGCCCAGACCAGAGCGGTTAAGAGTACAGTATGGCCTGCATCTGGCCACGACTAGGTCTAATACTCCCTGGTCAAAAATTATGTATCACAAGTTGGACTCACACAAACACAATCATAATATACATATATTTTTTTATATGATTCGACACTGGACATAGGCTTCATGAAGCCCGTTACCATGGCCCAGGTCAACTGCTACTCATACACACACACGTCACGACATAATCCCTCTTATTACAGTTTAAATGCAATGAGTCGACGAATCTCAAACAAAATTTAACATGATTCTGAACCTCTCTCTCTTGATGATATCACAGATGAAGATAAGGGAGCTTCGTCTTTAGTCCTCATTTTTCACTGTAAAAAATAACACCAAACACACATACCTCTCAATTATGACCCTCATTTGGTCCTCCTGCTGGTCGAGGAGGTGATGGGGGGACAGGCCAGGGGGGAGGAGGTGTGGGGGGATGTGGTAGGTGCGTCCCCCTCCCTCCTGGCGGCCTGCTCCCCCAGGTGACCCTCCCACCACACCAACACTCATGTCCTCCTCTGAGTCTCCTCCTCCTCCTCCTCCTCCACCTGCTGCCCGACTGAATTCCTCCTGCTCACTTCTTCTGAAATAGAAATACAGTATGTTAAGTATCTTTCTTGACTGACAAAGCTTTCTCTCACTTCTCTCCTTGGGTTTGAGAATGAATAAAATTTCAATCACTCCATGTGTACCTGTGTTTTCACATTTGGGTTTGGTACAGCATGATGTTGGTGGTAATGAACTTTTGTCTGTAAGGGCACATTATGGATATGTACTGTACATAACTTGAATTGTGTGTTGAATCTATGAAGTAGAAGTAGACAGCCCAGCCCAGGGAGCTACTACAACAAATTTACTTTATCAGGAGACTGAAAGAGTTGCCTAGATTCTCTCCCAAACCTTGGTTACGGATTAAATAATTTCTTTTTATCTCCTACAACTACAACTAGGGTATCAGGACAGCCCCAGTTATACAATATACATATTCAGAGAAATACTGAAATCACATAAACTAGCTATATACTGTACTGTACTGTACTGTATCTACCTAAGTATACTTTCTCTTTAACACAACATTTCATAGTTCTGCACAAACCCCCTATGGGAATTCTTCTATGGGCAAAGGATTAATAGCCCTTTAGGGATGGATTGGCAGGTCACATCAAAATATTGTCAAATGTTGTGTAGAAGTTGATGCTCTCCTACCTTGGTCAGCCTTTTCAATGAAGGAACAAGGTTACAATCTGTTTGAATGATTGGATAATGTATAAAATTTGTTTATACAAAGGTCTTGAGCCAATGAAAAAAATAGACCACAAAAGCTTTGTGTTGGACCACAAACATTTTTTCACTCATCAACTTGTCATTATACTTTAACAAGTCATAATTTTTCAATATCCTGCAGCACTTTGAAAGCTGAGCCACTTTAGCAAGCTAGCATAACAATAATTAATCATGCTAAAAGTTATAAGCAAAGCTGTGTTAATGGAAAGTGTTCACATAAATCCATTCAACATGAAGACAAACTGTGAAAGGTGATAAGTTCACCTATGAACATGAAATAGATTACCTTTAGCAGAAACCTGGAGCCTGTAAATTATCACAATATAGAAACTTTTATGAGGAAGCTTTAGACAGTATTGGCAATATACTGTAGAGTACATGGAAGGTTATTATTATTGTTTATTATAAGGGACGACTGTTTTGTAAAGTGGTAATACAACTCACCTCTGTGTTTTGACACGCTTGCCGCTGCCACTGTGGTGTCGTACCCTGGTGGCTTGCCTTACCTCCTGCCTGAGTGCTGGGGAGGCAGAGAGGCGGGGCGAGCAGTGGGGGTTGGTACGTGGCGGGGGAGGGTGGCGGGTGTAGATGGAGTGCAGGCGGGTGTCAGGGGAGGTGTCAGAAGGAAGGCGGGGGTGTTGGTGGTGTTGTTGGTGGTAGGATGGGCGGGAAAGGGCATTGTTGTCAGGGGAGGTGTCGGGAGAGTGGCAGTGGGGGCGGTGGTAAGAAGGAGCATAGTTGAGGGGCCGGGGGGACGAGGAAGGGGCATGGTGAGAGGGCCGGGTGTCAGGGGAGGTGTCAGAGGATGGGTCGGAGGTGTCGGAGGAGTGGGAGCGGCGGCGGTGGCGGGGGCGGCTACGACGGAGACAACGTAACTCCTCAGCACTTTGACATGAACTCAGGCTGCCGTTGGGGCTACCTGATGGGGGGGGGGGAGAGGTATGGAGGGGAGGAGGAGAGGGAGGGGAGGAGGAGAGGGAGGGAGGGGAGGAGGAGAGGGAGGGAGGGAGGGAGGGTAGGGGTTAGGAGGCAGATAAAAGGTGGGCAGGGATGGGTGGGAGACACAGGAATTGGGATAATAATATTTTATTAATATTGGTGAAAACTCTCTCTGATAAATTATAATTTCTTATATACTGATTAACAATTTACTAATACTTTACTTGTAATACCCAATAAAAGTTTCAATTTTGGACAAGAGTATAAAATCTCTACTAAGTATTACTTACATGTTTACATCTTTAGAGATCACTACAGTAAAATGTCACTGTACTATATTTACTTGAAGGAAAGGAAAGAACAATTTGACTACCACCTACTGGACCGGGTCTGTTACTAGAAGATGTATTGTATTGCAATTAAGGTTTTCTCACTACAGTACAGTACTTGTATATCTTATATACTTTAACATGCACTTTTTATCCCTGGTAATGAGAAAATAAACTTGTTGTGATACCTTTGCCCTGAGACAGCCTGGATGCCCGCCTGGGAGTACCCTGGAGGGAGGAGGGGTGGCCTGGGATGTGGCCAAGGGGGGAAGGATGGAGGGGGCGGTGTTGCTTTGCCATCTGGTGGAGGGGTGACGCTGCAAGCAAGAGGCAAGCATACACAACAACATGGTAAAGCAAACTGCAATGATGGTGGCAAATTACAGGCCACAGACTCCAAACTGTGCCACAAAACAGCATATATTAAAGGAATACACTCATAATGGTACTGTAAATTGAAGGGCTACTGATTCCTCCAAAAAACAGATTTTCTATTATACCAATATGGTCATCTGCTTCCTGGCATAGTTTGGAGGAATCAGTAACAGTATCTTCTTAAGGGTCAGGAGCCTACAAGTTGCTCATAGTATCCTTTCCTCTTAACAAAAGAAATCTTGGAGAAAGCAGTGCAGTGAAAAATGCAAGTGATTTATCCATAGCAATTTGAAGATGACAGAGTGACAGTAGACCTCCAATATAACATGAAATAACACTTGTATCCATCACTCTTATTTTACACTTGGTCCCTCACTGAACTCTATTATCAAATGTTTTCCCAGGCTTTTGTTATTCATGACATTACAGATTAAATTATCTGTTGTAACTGCAATAATTAAATGGCAAAAGTTCAATCCAGGGCCTACTGCACTGTAAAAAAAGAAAACATTACATCTGTTGCAAAGCAGAAAGAAATACTGCACCACAATCCCAGTAATAACACGCTGACTTTTTATGGCAGCAGCAACAACTTAATTTTTTTGCTACTGTCACTTCCAATCTTGCATTACTCACCTAAATGTTACCAATCATTCACTCCTGTCAGGTACAAAACACTAGTGACACCATATGAAAGCATGAGGCACTCTGCTCATAATAATCCCTTAAACACACAAGATTCAAATTCCATGAGAAGATTGACAATGCTAAGAGATATATCCAGTAATGAAAGCAACTGTAGAGTCCTGAACCAATGTTATTATCCTAGCCTATGTATCCTGGACTATAGATAGAACACAAAAAGTTAACATTAATCAATAATCAAGAATAAATCAACATTAGTGCATTAGATTTAAAATGAGACACAATAAACCCAAATTATGCACTGAGGCTTTGGGTGTACAGTACAATGTCCAGTGATAATTGAATGTAATGTATGTAAAAAGAAGTTTTAGCACAATGGAAATTGAGGGCTCAATTCACTTAGAACTCTAAAGCATCCATCCTGAAGATGAATGTAAACATCAGCACGTGTGTTTCAGATGTCAGGTACAGAGATCATGCAACTAACAACTGCAAATTGCTTGGAATTGATAATGAGGAATAAAAGTACGGTACTGTCCTGTATAATAATTTTCACTAGAATTCTGTCCTTTAATTCACCCTTACATTTTTATTTTTATTTTCTTATGCCCTTAGACTTCAGATAAAGGGAAATAGTCTTAATATTGACGATAACAATAAAATACTGCACACACACAAACACACACACACAGTATTATAACTTACCCAGAGGAGAGCCTTGTAGCACCTGCCTCATCCCTCCACCTCGACTATTGCCCAGACTGTTGCCATTCTCTCTCGAGGATGAGACAAAGTTCCCGGTGGTGTTGTCGGTGTGATGGAGGAGGAGTAGGGAGTCCACCGGGGAGGACGACGACTGGGAGTAAGCAAAGCTCTGGTAACCTGAGGAGGAGGCCATGTTTGACAACTGGGAGATGGAGGTTTGTGATCCTTGCATCATGTTGGTGTCATCATGGTTGGGGTCAGACTGCAAGTTGCTTCCCTGGAGGTTGGCATCGTGGAGGTCCTTAAGGCAAAGGTCACGTACTTTGTTGGAACACAAGTCCATGAAGTTGTAGAGTTCAGAACACTTTTCTTGGTACACTCCCCCTACCCGTCTATCAGCCACAGCCATGCTGCGTGGACTCACTACCGGCCTGAAATAATATTGCAATTAATTACAAACAAAAATCATATGGGTTGACGCACACAGTGTTCAAAATTTGAAAAAAGAAATAGAAATTACAGAGCATAATTCAAATGCGAAGAAACAGTTCCTGGATATCATTATTATACAGTAAATACAATTCTACATATCATATTAGTGACACACGATAAACAAAGCAGAAACATTTCACTTTCTTGTTTATGTAAAATGGGTCAGAGTGGAAGTCAATCTATTTTTCAAATATTTTACAAGTTTACAAACTTCCTCTGGCAGGATAATTCTAAAGTGCAGAGTAATATAACAGTGAATTATAGTAAAAATATCTCTCTTTAGAAAAATTTGGTTTGGACAAGTGGAGGAAATGCAATGATAATGAATTCTCAAAGTGAGCATATTAGTTTGAAAAGAAAGCCTGGTATGACAAGGACACCACCAGTCAGGCAGGTGAACAGTTTCCAAAAAATAGTTGTAAAATTATCCTCTATAAATATATTTGTACTGAAAGACTATTAGATTAACTGGGATTTTCTTGATATGCTTTATTTGAACAACTCAATATATATAGTTAACACACCTATAGCACTAAACTATCAGCATATCTAACCAGGCTACCATCTACTTTGCCTGGAAATGGAAACATCAACATTATATAAAAAGACAAAAATGACCAACATAGTCACCCCAGGAGTTTAAGGTAACTGTACAACACTTACCTTGTGCATAGACGGGATGGGATGTGCTGGGGTGTACGGATGGAATAGCCGTGTGGTGGGGGAGGTGACGGCACATCCACATCGGCAAGGTAATATGTGTTGCCGTTGCTGAGCCGTGCATCTGCTGCTATGCCCAGGTTATTATTGTTGTTGTTGTTATTGTTCATGTTGTGTAGTATGTTGTTGTTGGCCTCTCTGCAATTACCAGTTGCAGATAAATACCTATCTATCTATCTATCTATAGTTCTGATGCCTCATTCCCTCTGGGAACTCCCCCAAAGGGTATGGCCACAACAGAAATGTCTCCCTTCTTACTTGGTCAAGCCCTCCTCTGCCTCTCATGTTTGTCTCCTTCATGCACTCTTCCACTCTGTTCTGCCATCTGACCGGTGGTCGGCCTCTCACGCCAGGTCCCACAACTTCACTTCCATACACTTTCTTTACAAACTCCTCACCTTGCATTCTCTCCACATGTCCAAACCACCTCTCTCAACCACTTCACACTCAATACAAAGTGCCTTCTCCATCCTATCTGGTCAGTCCACATGCCCCTCTCAAGTAATTCATTTCCACTGCATCTATTCTAGACTAATGATCCCTACTCCATGTCCATGTCTCCGACGCATATGTCAGTTTTGGCAGGATAATACTATATCTTAGTCCCCTTTTCATTTTCACACTCACACTTCTATCCTTCATGTTTCTCCCCAGTGATCCTAAGATCTGTCTACCCCTCACTGCTCTCTCCCTAATTTTTCCTTCCATACTTCCATGTTTACACAGAATTGTTCCCTCACTTCCAACATCCTCTCACCCCTCAAAGTTATTTCACATTTAGTCCCAGTTGTCACTTCCTCTCTATAGGGTATAGCAATGTCAATCACTCCACTTTCTGCCCTCTCAAGTACCATCACCTTACTTTAACCAACATTCACCTTCAGTTTCCTTTGTATACATATGGACTGAAACTCATCCACCACCCTCTGCAACTCCCTTTCACTCTCAGCCATCAGCACAGTGTCATTAGCAAATAAACTCACCACCAAGGACCAATTTACTCCAGTATAAGTACCTAGTTGTGTATATTTTTTGTTTAATTTGTATTGCATTGCATTTCAATTACAGTATTGAAAAGATAACACATTAAAATGAATGAGGCAGACATATTTGCCCAGTTAAAAAAGGAAAATAAGTACTGTAACATGAAGTAAGGGAAAAACAAGAGAAATGTGGGCCCGGCACTCCTAGTTTCTCACATGATAGGAAAGAAAGCAAGGAGGGTAAAGACAGGGATGGATGGAAGACGAGGGTGGAGAGAGACGGGTGAGGTGATGAGTGACAGCGGGTTGGTCACTCACATGGAGGGGTGCATGGTTATGTGTGGTGGGGCCGTGCTGTGGTGGTCATATGCAGTCGTCAGAACCATTTCCTCTCCACCAACACCCATGCCCACACCCAGGTCCGGTCCAGCCAGTCTCTCCCTGCCGGGTAACTGGTTGAGGCCGGGACTCCCACTGGTCTTCTGGAAATAGGTAATGATGAAAAGAAAACACAAGTACTGTACTGAGTTCCTACAATATCCTACAGTTTATCTCATTTTCACAAGAGTATTAATAAATTGCAACCCATCAAGCAGTTATGACCTTAGATACACATTTTGCATACTGTACATTCCAATAATTATGCATTACAGTTAAGTACAGTGAAAGCTCCTTTATCCGGCACTCTGTTAACCGGAAACTTCCCGTATCCGGCATTTTTTTTCATAAAGAAATAAATATAGCCAAAAAGAGCTGCCACGCTCACCCACTCAGAGCGCAGAGTGAGGAGGGAGTGACCAGTGTTAAAAGTGAAGAGAAGTGTTCAGTACTGTAACTTTACAAATGTAATTACAGTATTACAATTCATATTAAGCATATTAAATGCATATAACAATTTGTATCAAGGTTTACGTAGACGAGTCATGAATGAAATGAGTCGTTGGCATGCGTGGTAGACTGGTAGTGGTGAAGGTGGTAGGGGGAGAGTAGGGGGAAGGGGGGAGATAGTGGGATATCGTTTGTTTACATTTTATTGAGCATATTCTGGCGTTTCCTTCTTTCTCTGTTCGAGAAAAACCTTCCTTCATGATATGGAAGGATATGACCTTCTGTTTTGTAAATGCACCACCTGACATGACTGAGTGTTGAAGCTGGTGGTTAATAACTCGTAATTACTAAAAACGAGCGAGTGACAAGGCAGGCTAGGCCTATATTCCTTTGACCTTGAGCTAGAGTGAATGGAGACTGAGGGTAGGGGGGTGGGAAGGAGCGTGGGAGAAGTGGTGGCAACACACACACACACACTTCACAGACGAGTGATATCATTTCGTGACATGTTTATTATAATTTCGCTCGTTATGTATAAGAACTCCTCGGATTTATTTGAGTCAACTGTATATATACATAAATAGTTATGTAATGATGTGTAAATAATGTACGGTACCTACCGAAATCCGTTGCATCGGGGTCTTTTAAATCGAGGTTTAACTGTACTTATGAATGAATATATAGTAACGTAATTTTAAAGTACACTTTCTTGTATCCGGAAATTTCTCATATCCGGAACGTTCTCGGTCCCACTGGTGCCGGATAAAAGAGCTTTCACTGTACCTAGTTATGTTAAATTTCTTTATATTTTGACTTGGATTACATTACTGTGCTGAAAAAAACAAGAAATTAAATGAAAGAGATGGTATTTTTATGCCAGAGTAAACAAAGTAATGGAGTATGAGTTGGCTTCCCATCCCTTAAATGACCAAGCCATGGTAGTCCAGCCTCAGGCCCTTAGTAACACCCATAAGTGGAGTAATATAGGACATGGATGTTGCCGTTTTATTAAAGTACGCTCCAAGCCGGACACATACCAAGTGGTGTAGGTGGTGGACAGGTGGAACGGCACGAGGTAGTGAGTGAGAACGGTGAGCAGGGGTGTCGGTCGGGAGGGGACTAAGACCACCCACCATAGCCCGGCCACCTTCCCCTGGGGCGTTCACACACTCTTCTCTCCTGCAGAGGTAAAGGGGAATATTGTATACCTGCTGGTAAAAAATATATTTTTTACTGTAAAATGTACAATATACTGTACTATTATCAAAATGTATTCAGTGTATATTGGAGTTCATTTTAGTGAGAAGTTATTTTAATACACATTGTTATTCAACTTCTCTTCTAATTCTTTGAGAACACTGCAATAACCTTTGAAAGTTTAGTCTAATCTTAAAAATAAAAATAAATGATAGCATTAATTCAAGTCTTGTGGTACTACATGTAACAATATCAATATTCTGACAACCACTATGGGAAATCAAATAGGCCTATTCTCACTATTTTCTATATCAATACTAAAGAAAATAGTTTGTCAGTCAGAAGGAAAGGAAGTGGAATATAACTACTGTAAACAGAAGTGAGCTCCTATAATTCTCCAGTGGGTAAAGTGAATTTACAAAAATATCCTATATGACATTACAGTACAGCAAAAATTTAAACAAATATTATTGTATGTACTCACCTGTAGTTGTTGTTGTTGTTATTATTATTATTGTTACTATTATTGTTATTGTTGTTATTGTTGTGTGAGGGAGTGGAGGGAGTGAGGTTGGGGTTAGGGATGTTGTGGCTGGGTGTGGAGGTGAGGAGGGGTGACCCAGTGGGGAGTCCATCACCCTCCAATTGAACACTGATATCACCCACTAATGCCAGCACCTGACTCGCATCACTCTCACAACCCTGCAAACATACAGGGAATAGTTACAATCTTTCCAAGGAATTTCAGAGCATTATATTTCCACACATTAAATATGCAAGCATTAATATTAAAATATGTCATCCATGAATAAAAACTCTTGGCTCATTATTCTGCAAACAAGAGAAAAAATTAGTGCAATGTTTTCAATAAATATATTTCCAATGACTCAAGATCTCATTATACACAGATTCATTACACAGTGTAACATTTTATGCCCACACCCCAACTTTGTAACAAGGATTTACTGTACCTCCCTCACCTGTGTGTCCATCTTCACCAGAGCATCAGCCAAGTAAATGTGTAACAGTGCCAAGTGTTTTCCAAGGTCAATCTTCCCATCAAACTCCAGAGTGCTGTCGCCTTCACCTGCAGCACTCTGGTGAAGAGAGGAAACAATTTCATTTTTAGGAAAGAAGGAAGACAGCTCTAGGCCTGGATGACCATGTAGCACAAAGGAGAGGGAGATAAAGGGGAGGGACAGCAAGCACAAAGGAGAGAGAAGAAAGGGAAGGGCAATTCAAGAAGTGGAATGATTGCTTTTGGTCCATTGACTTAGGGTAGAGAGAAATGTAATGATTAGCATTGAGCAGGTGAGATAAATGATCCTATGGGTACCAGGATTATATTTTGTCATATCATCATCTGATACTTGTCCATGTACAAAATATGAACCCAAATATCTTTTTATTGTAGTCAAAGAAAAATCTAAGTGACCAGTCATTGTTCACAATTTAAGGACATGGCCAGTGCAGTCACTGTAGCATACTTTAACAGTGAGCCCCACCTCTCTTCCAATCAGATATAGTACAGTCAATATTTTTTGCTAAGGCCTACCTCTCTTCCTGTTTACTGGTTAACAATATTCAAAATCAACCAGCCACAAAGAAATGGGATGGAGCTTATAGGTGAAGTTAGCATGGACATATTAAAGTTACAGACTCTATCAGTGACATACAGTTATCTACGTAAAGCTGTTCTCATAATGAACATCGCATATTTTCAATTTTTGTAAATATCTTGTAATGCATTAGAAGTGACAAAAACTCTTAGCATACATTGTCACTATCAGTATATGCAACACACACCTCAAACATTTACATCATCATCAGTAGAGATGCTAAACAGACATCATAATGCCTTGTGTAACTCACCGAAATGTCCCTGAGGAAGGAACGGCACCGAGGTTGTTCCCGGTTGATAAAGTCGTTGAGGAACTCCATGAAGCCTTCCTTGCCCTGGAAGTGGGTGAAGTTGGCCAGTGTTTGTAGTGTCTTGGCCACCAACGTCAGGTTCCGACTCGACCTCTCATCCGGGAATTCTGTCCATCACAGATACACATGGAGGATACTTATTCATTCATCTTATATATTTTTAATTATTCTGAGTATGGACATAGGTTTCATGTCTGCATGTAGTCCAGGTCATTTTAAGTTATATAATACAGACTAATGCTGACCTAGAATCATTGACCATGGTACAAAAATAAGTAAATTATTGTTGTATGAATATTAAGCAAAATTACTAGTTCCACTTGCTACCACTTAAAGCACCAAATCACATTATCCCTAACTCCATGGCCCACAAAGCTGGCTGTGCACTAAGGTTTTAACAGTAAGCCCTGTTCCACTTACAGTTATTGTTATTAAAGTATACATGTAATTGCTATAACTTTCCATACGAATATAGTAAAGGACTTGATGTGACCTGCTAAACATAATTAAATTAAAGCCACAAGTAACTAACCCCTAATGAGAAAGATGGAGGAAAAAAATTCAATAGAAAAAGAGGCAGAAGAATGACCTAAAAGGGGTTTAAAAGTACTGTACATACCTTTGGTAATGTTGAACAGAGAAGGCGAGAGGATCGCAGGAACCAGGAAACGAAGGAAGACACATGATGAGATAAGATTATCGGTCAGCTCACACTTTTCTTCATGGGAGAGTCGTTTTCGCAGGGTTTGGAACATCTCCCGCAACTCTCTGTGTGCAAAAATAGATATGTTTTTCATATTCATCAATATCTATTTCTTTTTTACCATGACATGGCAGCCATTTCTATTTTCCCTGGTAAATATGAACCAGATTGATCCTTTCCCCCTCATTATACTTATATACTGGCTTTGAGTACATTAGAATTTTTAAGTCATCAATAAAAGAACTTGAAATAATTTTTTATGATGGTCAATGAATATAAAGGAAGCTACTCATATCTGAAAGCTTACTTACATTATGTGCCAACACTGTAACAGTAAAGAACAAAACTAGCAATTAACTCTCACTGAGGAAATTGAAAATTAGTTATAATACACTATAAAAACTAAATGGACCCATTATATGATTACTGTACTTCCCAGCCCACTATACCTCTTCAATCTGTTCAAATATAATGAGGCAAAAGGGACTGAGGATTTAAGTATGTACTGTAACAAGAGTAATATAACTTTCCACATCTTGAACAATATTGTAGCTTGTGTGATGCCAGCTCTGGTGATTATTATTAAACTGTATTTTATTATTATTACAGTTGGCTTTCAATATTGTGCTAATATATTTATCACACATACACAGTAACCCACCTAGTCTGTATGATACTGACTAAGAGATGCCTTGGGAAAACAATTGGTTGGTCTTTATTGTGGCACTGAAGTGTGAAATGAAAAGGTAAGAAGTTATTTATGTTTTTGAAGTGTCTCCTTAGCCACACCAACAACCTAAAATAAATTCAACTCACACGGGGAAATTGCATCCTGCGCTGACTATACGGTCCCAGATGGTGGTCACCTGCTCCCTGAGGGCAGCACGCTGAGCTGGAAGCTGCTGGATGTTGGCCACACGCAGGGGGTCCACCTCTAGGTCCCTTCCCCCTGGCCCTGTCATCTCTTGCACAGCCTCTCTAAGTGTTGTGTGAAGGAACTGTTCCCCGACCAGCTTCATGTAGCTCTCCACTGCCTTGGTTGCTATGCTATTGGCACGGAACAGCAGGTGCTCGTTCTCCGCTGTTCGGGAAAATTGAAATACTTGAGTAAGTGTGGTATAGTAAGAGAGTTCTGATGTATTTTGTTTGTAAATTTTGTAATGATCACCTTGTAAAATAAATATGTATATGAAGCATATACCCACTTTATATGAGTAGGTAATACTGACATTTAACTTTCCCCTAAACTCAATAGAAAGAAGTCATATCCTTCTTCCTCCAAGAGAAACTGGATGGTAATCCAATGTACCCATTACATGGAGAGTTCTATATAGTGCTTTGTCATACAATAGGATATGAAAACAGGTATTTTTGTGAAAGATTACAATGGCATCGATGATTACTATATTTCCACGAATGTGTGTATTATGTACTTTAAGCCAGCCTTATACCCCATATGTAAAGACAGAAAGAAATATAACAAGATGAGGGATAGAAACAGTAATATAGGCCCTTCCTCGAGACTCACCAATCTTATGTACATCAGCACACACAAGGTCAGCCAAGAAGGGTGCAGCCCTGTTCTCTGCCTGTGTGATGTGTACGAGAGCAGTGGCCACGTCCTCTTTCATCCTGACACACACCACCGGCTCCAGCAGCTGGCACAGGGACGGCCCTCGCTCCCTCAGGTACGCACGTAACCGACCATATTTCTCCAAGGGAAGGATGTCCAGTGACTGGAATCTACCGGGGATGATGAATGATGAGATTAGATGGTGTATGCTATTGTATTGTGGCTACTTACGTGGAATTTTATATGGGTACACACCCTAAAAACATTATCATTATACAGTACAGTACCTTTGGTGTGGTACAAAATAACACAATGAATAACATGTTCCAAAATAGCCCCTTTTACAATGGTTTTTGGAGTGTGTACATAGCCTGGTCTAGTTCAGATATACTGTAAACACAAATACAATTACAGATATAATAATGACACAAATATACAAATGACAGCACTCATAATATACCCCAAAAATATATACAGTATACATTTTGATATTATTTTACAGCAGTTCTATAATTCAGTATTAACCCTGTTATGCATCTTAGGATTCAGATGTGTGAGTCTTTCATATACACCGATGTATCCAACATTAGAGTTTTTTATACATATTAAGAGGATCCTTGTGTATGCTATGAAGTTGCCATTCTATTTCAACCTACATTTACATGGGTTCCTATACAGTACGTACAGTTATGGTGACCCTTAGTAACATCATACAATGCCTCTTAATATTACACCATTGACCAGTCCTATTTACCAGCTCCCTCCATCCACTTTATTCATTGACTCTACCCTTCACCTTCAATTCCCACAATCTGGACTCACTTGTGCTTGATTCTAAGGGCCGGTGCATCCTTCTCTGGCTTGTCCACCTGCACCTGGTACCATCTCTCCTCCATGGCCAGACAGGGGCGGGAGGATGGGGTCGGCTTGAGGGAGATCTCGACCCATCCCACCCGCTTGCAGCCCCCGCCACCCCGCTTCTCCCCCTCACGCATCAGCTCCACCATCATGGACGTGACCTGATAACAACCACGGAAGAGAGTCAAGATGTATTATATGAGTGGTTACTTTCCTTTGTTATATGTCAATCATCCTGTTTTCTGGCCAAATTTGCTCAACTCAGAATCATGGGTGTTCTGTAAACCATTGATAACAGGCTGAAATATAGAGAAAGGAAGGAGAAAAAAATTACTAGTGTGATTTTCCCTTTCAGAAACTTAGTAGGATACTGTACTGTACTGTGAAAATGGCAGTTATTATAATGAAAAGATTTTCTTTGAAAAAAAAAAATAATGTGGTATTAAAGATAATTAAAAAATTCTTCACCCTTGTGTGTAGTAGAATTGTAAAACACAAACATTGTATCCACCATATGATTCTACAGTTTATCCCAAACTAAAGAAACTAAACATCTTTTGAGGCTTTTATGAATTATTAATGTGTACACTAAGTGATCCAATGGTCCCATGTTAAATGAAAACTGTTGAATATACATTAAATGTGTTATACTGTACAGTATATTATACTATAAGTCTACAGGTTCAGCATAAACAATATGTGTGGAGAAGTTCATGGAAAGAGAGACAATACTGACCTGAGGAAGGAGGTTGAGTTCAAAGTACTCTCCCCAGAAGCAGAGGTCAGTCTTCTGCTTACTGCAGGTCCGACCATACAGTTCTGAGTTCAATGTCAGTCTGCAGAAGTACCTACACAAACATAAAACAATATTAGTTATGTACACTGGGATCTGTGGACATTCTATATTTTTTTACAGCTACAGATTATTCTGCACTCTAGTGAACTGTCAAAGCAAATTTATAAAAAACAACTCATTTGCTGAACATACATGGGATAATGAATACTATGATAACTAACTTCATTCATTACATACACATTAGATTAAAATGTAATGGTTAGCCATTACAGTGTAACAAAGAAAAACCCAATGATTTTTTTGTATCATACTGTACATAAAAAGTTTGTACAATATTACAGATAATGTAAACATTGTGTAATAAATGAAGTCATAAGAGGCTTACAGAAAATAGAAATAATCTAAGTAAAGTACAAATTATGTCACCAATGGTAATCAATGTGGGTAAGAGTTAACATGTAATCTGTGAATAATAATATGGCACACACTTCCTCTTGCTGGGGATGCCCTTGGCCTCCATGATCCCAATCTTAAGTGTGTTCTCGGTTCGTCTAGTCTCATCTTGGTTCTCCTGAGGCTTGGTGTTTCTGGGGATACAGAATGAGTCACATGAGGAAACTTTTTAACTAAGGACTGTATAGAAGATTATCAGTGATATTATCAATGGTTCAGTTCCAGTACTGTACAATGTTAACTTAATGTATGGAGTCATTGTACCAATACCACACCATTATAAACACCATGAATGTTCTTGCATATGACCCTAAATGTTACTAAGGTTTGGGATGATCCTATGAAGACAATAATAATAATGAGGGCCACTGAATTATACAAGCTTTATGATCACTTCTCCCAGGAAGCAGGTAGAAAACAATTTTCCAGGTGAATTTAAAGATACTGTACTATATATTAAGTGTATATCTGGTCTACATAATTTGGTAGTCTTCAGTATACAGTATTGTAGCCTACATAATTCGGTAATAGTTAAGGTGAGCCACAAAAGTGAGAGATTATTGTTTTCCAACTTTTTTTGGATAATCCGTCATTCCCTGTTTTTATATTTTGAAATATGAGGACGACAGTCATTTAAAATTCTCACATAACTTTTTGGGTAACTTGCTGCCATTAATTTAACTGTATAAGGTAGGGGACAGGCTTGGGGTGGTTTGGAGGGTGCGGGAATAGGGAGACAGGCTTGGAGGGGGGGTTTGGGGGGTGCGGGAATAGGGGGACAGGCTTGGGGTGGGTAGAAAGCCTGTCCCCTACTCCCGCAACCCTCTAACCCCCCATACAAGCCTGTCCTCTACTCCCACAACCCTCTAACCCCCCATACAAGCCTGTCCCCTACTCCCGCAACCCTCTAACCCCCCATACAAGCCTGCCCCCCTATTCCCACACACTCCTAAACCCCCCAAGCTTGTCCCCTACTCACGCACCCACCTAAACCCCCCCAAGCATGCCCCCCTATTCCCACACCTCCCTAAACCCCCCAAGCCTGTCCCCTACTCACGCACCCACCTAAACCCCCCCAAGCATGTCCCCCTATTCCCGCAACCCCTAACCCCCCCCAAGCCTGTCCCCTACTCACGCACTCACCTAAGCTCCCCAAACCTGTCACCCTACTCACCCAACCCCCTAAGGCCCTAACCCCCCCCCCACCCTCAAGCCTTTCCCCCTACTCCCGCAACCCCCTAACCCCCCCCACCCCCCAAGCCTGTCCCCGTATTCCCGCACCCCCTTAATAAACTGGTGTATATATAATTGAAGTGTTCCTTACCTTGGTGTGATTGGTGATGCTGGTGTGTGTGTATGATGGAGGGATGTAAGGCCAGGGGAGGAAGGGTACTCGTGTGGGGTAAGGCCAGGGGAACCACCATCACCTCCATCGTTGCATCTGAATATTAATTAAAACTTATCTAAGTCACTAAATACTAAATAATACTATCTTACATAGCATTAGATAAACTCTTATTAGGTTAGGTTATTATCAAATTCTCTGTGAGTAAATACTAAATAATACTAACTTACATAGCATTAGATAAACTCTTATTAGGTTATTATTAAATTCTCTGTGATACATACTAATACTCTAAGATACTTAAATATTTTCATTAGCCAAAAAATGTTAAAATATTTATATATACAGGTACAGTATTATGTTCTGCAGTAAGAATTCACGGATTTCCTAAATTATACACTCATTTCATTCAGTATTTAGTAAAATGTGGCTAAAGTTTACAAATCTTATAACCCCAGTTGTAAAGGGCTTTTCTTAGATTATTAAAGAACCATTTTATGAAACTGAAAGTACTATATAGCGGAAATACTGTACCATTACTATAAAAATAACAACAGAACTTAAACAATAAAAACAACAACACTGTAAAAATAACAAAATTGTACAGTATAGTAAAAAAAAACATACTCATTCGGGGACCACGTGACCTGTGACGGTATCCAAGAAGTGAAACCACAGTATATAATAATTTACAGGTATTATAATAGTCGGTATATACTCTACATTGTAACTTACGTGAAACCATCTCTCTATCTACTCCGATATAGATATACTGTAATAGGGTCTCTACTTCAATATCAACCATGCAAGAGAAGTTTGATAACGTATTTCCGAAGACTAAATAATAATAATAATAATAATAATAATAATAATAATAACACTAACAGACATATGAACAAGAGAAATTTGATATCGTATTTCCGAAGACTGAATAGTAATTATCTAAACAGACGTATAAACAAGAGAAGTTTGATAATGTATTTCCGGAGACCAAATAATAATAATAATAATAATAATAATAATAATAATAATAATAATAATAACAAGAGGTCACGTATGACTGTGTGAACCGTATGCAAGATATTATAGTAGATCATTCATGGTATTGACAATGATGTGGTACCGGTACTTACGATGACTCCATAGATAAATAACAGAGCCATCGTATCGGTACCACACCATGCACCAATAATGTCCTTGCATACGGCCCAATGTGTGTGTTTGTTACCTGTCTCCCGTTGCAGTCCTCTGGGGTTTATTCGCCTTGTTACTCTTCGATCCTCTCCACTTGAAGATATTCTGTAAAAAAATAGAAAGAGAAAAATGTTTACTATTAATGAAATTATGTATTTTGAGTAATTTAAAGAGATAAAGTGTGTGTGAATCTTACCTGCAACCGATTCCACCAAACTAATCCTAATATTAGACTGCCGAATTTTCGTGGATACTTTATTTATACAGTATAATTATATTGCAGTTATTATGATAGTATATATTTTTATTCTGTTCAGTTTTCAAACAATTAAAGTTTCAAAAGGAAATAACAAAACCAAATCATTATATATAAAGAAATCTCATCCCATTACGATAATACAATGCTCGCTGTAAGAATAATTTAGAAAGTTTATCTCCAGAAATCTGCTACACACACACACACACACGAACAATAATGATAATAAAATGAATCAGAGTAAGATCTCACGGGAAATTATATTATATACAATAAAACATTAATTAAATTTGTGGATCCTTACTGTGTGTGTGTGTGTGTGCAAGGACGCGTGTATATTGTATAGATAGAGTATTATTTTTCCTTCACACTCTTTTCTCTTGGTAGTGACCCAGTGCCCTCGATAAATACAAAATAATAACAAGAGTGATAACGCGTGTAACACTGCATGACTGGCTGACTGACTACTGCACTGACACAAACAAATTGAAACAATAATACTACGTGACTGACTGACTCTGACTCTGACTCTCTCTCTCTCTCTCTCTTCAAATCATTTAAATTCTCCCTCCCTCCCCTCCCCTTCTCTCTCTCTCTCTCTCTCTCTCTCTCTCTCTCTCTCTCTCTCATTAGAAGAGAGACCGTGATTTCACACCCTTTAGTACACGAGTTTGCGTGAAAACTATATTTACATGAAAGAAATAATGACAAATGCGGAATA